>CATOUR010000384.1:0-55416 GCA_951848785.1 Callosobruchus maculatus
GCGAGCAGCGCCTGGCGCATCTGCTCCATCGATCCCATCAGGCGTTCGATTTCATTGTCTGAGTGAGGCTTAACGGGTACCGGAACGTCCAGCTTCCCGGCTGCAATCTGGCTACAGTGCTCGCGCGCCAGGTTGACCGGCGCGAAGACGACCCGTTTCATCAGGACGCTGACGGCGATAATCACCACCACAAACAGCAGGGCAATGCTGGCGATGATAACCAGCCCTGACACGAAATTGCTGCTCGCATCCTCGTTCAGGCTTTTGGCGTACGTCTGGTGAACGGAGAGGATCTGGTCGAGCACGATCTCATACTGGCGATCGAGCTGAGACACCACGGGAATGAGCGCGTTGAATCGCGCCACGTCCTGAGAAGCGGCTGCGGCGATCAGCGGCTCCAGCCCCTGGTTACGGTAGTTTTGCCACGCGTCCCGGTAGGCGGTAATCAGTGAGGCTTCATCCTGCAAACGCGGCGCGGCCATAAATGCCGAAAAGGCGCCGTCGGCTTTGGTCAGCGCCTCTTTCACCGATGCCAGCTTCGCAGACCGATCCGAGGTATCCCCTGCCTCCACCATTTTCACATACTCCATCACCCTGACGCGCAGGGTCCGGCTGTGGTTGATGGGGTCGATGATGGACAGCACGACCTGAATTTCTTTGTTCACGTTATCCAGCGAATTATTACTTTTTATGATGAGCCCAACGCTGGTAATGGTGCTGGCCACAAAGAAGAAAAGCAGGGAAAACAGGACAATCAGTGATGATTTTTTCAACGACATAACACACCTCAGAGATATAATTTCCCTTTGGTTATCGGCTGAATCAGATCTTTAATTAATTAAAGTTATTGATGTATCCGTAAGTCGCTTTTATTTCGTGCCGCTGTATCGCCGCCGCAGCGTGGCGTCCAGCTTCCGCTGGATCGGCTCCGGCGTTTCTCCTTCAATCAGTTTGCCAATCAGATCGAAGCAGTGCCAGGCGAGCTGGCGATTGTCCTGGCGGATGGTATCAACGGGAAGGGTTAAAGAATCATACAGATAGTGGTCGTCAAAGCTGGCCAGGCGTATTTCGCTTTGCAGCAGGTTATGCTGGCCCATGTAGCGTAACACCCCTTCCAGCAGACCGCAGGCGGCGGTAAAGAGGGCTTCAGGCGGGCGGCCAAGGCGCGCGCACAGTTCAGCAAACATTTCGTAGCCGGAGCTCGGGTGGTAATTGCCATGAATGATCCACTCCGGGCGTAACTCAACGCCGGCGTCGCGCAGCCCCTGCTTAAACCCTTCCAGGCGGTCTCGCGTCGGGGATAACCGCGGCTGTCCGCCGAGGAAATAGAACTCATCTGGGTGCTGGCGAGCAATTTCGGCCACCAGTTCAGCGGTAGGGGTAATCGAATCGGTGATGACCAGCGGCAGAGAGCTGTCGTTCATATGGCGGTCAAAGAGCACCACCGGCAGCTGTTCGCTCAGCTTCTGATAGTCCGCGTCGATAAGCATGCTGGAGGCGACGATCAGCCCGTCCACCTGGCGCGCCACCATGTTATTGACCACCACCGTCTCCTGGCCCGGATTTTCATCGCTACACGAGATCAGCAGCTGAACGCCCGCCTCGCGGCAAAGGGTCTCCAGTTCGTGAGAAAAGACGGCAAAACCGTAGTTGGTGATTTCCGGCACCACCAGACCAATGGTGTGGCTGCGGTTATCCCGCAGCGAACGGGCGTGAATGCTGGGCTGGTAATGGTGCTCTTTGGCAATCGCCAGCACGCGCTCGCGCGTCTCCTCCGCCACCCGAAGCTCTTTGCTGCGGCCGTTCAGCACCAGGCTGGCGGTGGCTTTTGACACCCCCGCCAGCTCCGCAATGTCTTTAATAGTAACGCGTTTTGTTTTTCTCACAACGACCTGGTTCCGGCAGCCAAAACCGCTATTCTATCATGCAGCTGCGCAGCGACCAGTAGCGTAATGTGATGTCGGACGCACCTTCGACGCGCACCCGTGCCGGATGGTCGGGAAAATAGCGGCTGCTCATGACCCCTTCACCGTGATTGATGAAAATTTCAACGCTGGAACGGTCGCACAGCACGCGCAGATGATGCACCTCTCCCCGCCAGTAGCGGGTTAGCGTTTCCCCGGTTTTCAGGCTGGCCCGCTCCAGGCGTATACCCTCGTCATCGACAGCGAGCCGCAACGTCCCGGCAAAATCCACGCTTTCGCGCGAGGCGCTCAGCTCGAACTCCAGGCGCGTTCCGTCCAGTTCCGGCGCATCGTCGGCGCGACCCTGCCAGTAATTTTCCTCCTCGCGCAGCGTTTCCAGCTCGCGCACCGGAGTTTGCAGGAGCTTACCGTCGCGAAAGCGTAGCTCTCGTGGACAGGTCATCTGATGGATCCAGCCGTGCGCGCGGGTCGGCTGGAGCATCTCCTCCCCGTCCGGCACGCCCATCCAGCCGATAAGAATCCGTCGGCCGTCCTCTGCCACCGCGGTTTGCGGCGCGTAAAATTCGAAACCGGCATCAAGCTCGTGCAGCTCGCCGTGGGCAAAGGCAGCCGTTTCCTCATCAAACGCCCCGCTCATCCAGACGGCCGGATAGGTGTTGAGATAGCGGTGCGGCTCGCGCGCCAGCCCCTGCGGGCAGCAGATCAGGACGTGCGTGCCGTCGAGCGCAAACAGATCCGGGCACTCCCACATATACCCGGCATCCGTAAGCCCGTTCACCCCGTGTCCGGCAACTTCACCGCAGGGCTGCCAGCAGCGTAAATCCCCGGATTTGTACAGCAGCACCTTGCCCCGCTTTTGCAGATCCTGCGCGCCGAGCACCATGTACCACAGCCCGTTCTGGCGCCAGACCTTCGGATCCCGGACGTGTCCGGTATACCCTTCCGGCAGCGGCAGCACCGGCCCCAGCTTGCTAAAAGTTCCATCGTAATTTTGCACCGCCAGACACTGCCAGGCGGTGCGGCCGCCATCGTCAAACTTGACGTTGCCGGTATAGCACAGGGTCAGCGCGCCGTTATCATCCACGGCGCTGCCGGAGTAACAGCCGTTACGGTCATAGTCTTCGTCGGGCATCAGCGCCATGGGCTCATGCCGCCAGTGCACCATATCCGCTGAACTCCAGTGGCCCCAGCACTTGTAACGATGATCGCTGTCCAGCGGGTTCCACTGATAGAACAGGTGGTAACGTCCGGCAAACCAGATAAAGCCGTTCGGATCGTTCATTAGCCCCGTCACCGGCGCAGGATGCCACTGGGGATAGTGGCTGTCCGCCAGCGCGCGCGGCTGGCCTTTCATCACGGCCTGCAGCACGGCAGGCCAGCGGGAAGCAGAGGTCATTATTCAGAGTCCGTTTTATACTTCAGCAGCAGGGAGACGGTGAACGCCACGCCAAAGGCTATCACCATGCCGATAATATAGTTGAGCAGCGAGCTGCCCTGTACGATCGCCATGCCGGGAATGGCGGTGAGCCCGACGGCGGTCATGTAAACGTGCACCGACACCACCCAGGCGCCGCCCGCCGCGCCGCCAATCAGCGCCGCGATAAACGGCTTCACGAAGCGCAGGTTGATGCCGAAAATCGCCGCCTCGGTAATGCCCAGCATCGCCGAGAACGCCGACGGTAGCGTGATGGCTTTGATTTTGGCATCGCGGGTCTTGAACCATACCGCCAGACACGCCCCGCCCTGCGCCACGTTCGCCATCGCCCAGATCGGCAGCAGGAAGTTAACGCCTATCGACGGGTTACCCAGCAGCCCGGCCTCGATGGCGTGGAAGCTGTGGTGAATACCGGTGATGACGATGACCGAATACAGGCCGCCAAACAGCAGTCCCGCCAGCCAGCCCGCGTGCGTAATCAGGGTGCTGAGGATGAAGGAGATGCCGTCGCCCAGCGCGCGTCCCGCCGGGCCGATAATCAACAGCGCGATAAAGCCGGAGATAATGACGGTCAGGAACGGCGTCAGGATCAGATCTAACGCGTCCGGGATCGCCCGGCGCAGCTGCTTCTCCACGATGCTCATAAACCACACCGCCAGCAGCACCGGGAAAACGGTCCCCTGATAGCCAATCATGGCGATTTCAAGGCCGAAAAAGTTCATGGTCTGGAAGCCGGACGCCACGCCCCAGGCGTTGGTCAGCGCCGGGTGCGTCAGAATGCCCCCCAGCGTTGCCCCCAGATACGGGTTGCCGCCAAACTCGCGCGCGGCGGTGAAGCCAATCAGGATCGGCAGAATGATAAACGCCGCCGAGCTGCACATGTCCAGCATGATATAAAGCGCGTTGTCCGGATCCACCCAGCCGTAGGTTTTCACCATCCCGAGCAGGCCCATCAGCAGGCCGGAGGCCACAATCGCCGGAATAATCGGCACGAAGATGTTAGAAAGCAAACGGGCGATGCGCTGGAACGGATTCAGCTTGCGTGCCGCTATATCCGCCGCTTCCGACTTGCTGGATTCGCTAATCCCTGCCGCCTGAATAAACGCCGCGTAAACTTTATTCACCACCCCCGTGCCGAAGATCACCTGCATCTGTCCGGCGTTACGAAAACAGCCCTTTACGCCTTCAACCTTGCCGATGGCCTGCTGGTCGGCAAGCGCATCATCAACCAGGACCAGACGAAGTCGCGTCGCGCAGTGCGCCGCGCTGGCGATGTTCTCTTTGCCGCCGAGCAGCGGAATAAGCTCGCGGGCAATTTGATTAAAATCCATAGATACCTCTTCCTGACGTCTTTTTATGATGTTCAAAACGCCCCCGCAGTGCGGGAGCGTACAGGGTTAAAACCAGGTTTCCATCTGTACCCCAAAGTTCCATTCCCCGCCTGCGTTGAAGCCGCTGCTGCCAAAGGCGTCATCGCTGGCATAGTTATCCAGCCGGCTGCTCCAGTCCATCCACGTGGCGAACAGGCGCAGCTCCGGACGGCTGAAGAAATCGCCAATCTTGCCCGCCTTGAGCGTCGGGGCAAAGGTTAGCTTGTAGAAGCTGCCGTTTACCGCGCTGCGATCCTTGTAGCCTTCAGGGGATAAATCCATGTACTGATAGCTGCCCTCAAACGCGAGGGCGAAATTCTGGGTAACCTCCTTGATGAGGCGGGCGTTAAGCGTGACCCACTCGTAGCTGTCGCCCTTCACGTAGCGGTCCTTGCTGCTCTGCGCCAGCACGGCGGGCGCAACGTGCCAGCCACCGCCCAGCGGCGTGACACCGTAACTTGCAAAGCGCCACGTATCGGCTTCCGACAGCAGCGCGCCGTCAGCGCCGATGCTCTTCACCTCTGCACCCAGACCGTGGCCGTAGAGCAGCGCCGTTTTGGCGGAACCTTCGCGAAGGCCGTAGAAACTGTCGTTATGCAGACCGACCAGGGCATGCACGCCGTTATTCGCCGCGTCGGTTTTAAACGCATCGCCGTTGCTGTCCTTACGATCGTCATTATCTTTTGCCCGCAGGCCGCTGACCATCACCTGCAACGGCCCGGCGAAGTGATTCATGCTGAGGATGTAGTTCTGTACGTTGTTGTCGATCTCCTCCTCGCTGCCGAAGTTGCGGCCATAAACAGAGAAGTTGCTGCGCAGCGTGTCGTTCCACTTCACGTCGTACACCCCGCCGCCGGTTCCGGCGAGAAACACCACGTCGGAATCCAGCCAGTGAATGTCGAAATTATCGCGATCGAAGCGTTTACCCGCCCAGAAGGTGCTGCCCCTCAGCGCGCCGGTGAAGTCCGGCAGATTGCCCAGTTCTGCAAAGGCCTGACGAATATTCAGGTCGCTGCTGTCGGCCGACCAGTCGTTATAGGTTTTCTGGCCGTCGGCCAGCATCGCCTTAAAGCGCGTCGTGGCGCCATTCTCCAGCGTCTGGTTGTGCTCAACGTTCAGCTCAACGTAGGTGTCCGCTTCGTTCCCCAGGCGGCCGATGGCCCCGCCCGTTTCTCCGGCGGGGAGTCAGGTACGGGCCGCTTTTGCTGCCGGAGGCCGCGTCGTTCATCAGCAGACCGGAGCGGGCGTAGCCGTGAAACTCAAAGCCGCTGCTGCGGTCGGCTTTTTTCTCCAGTGCCGCGGTACTTTGCGCCACCTCCCGGGTGGTGGTTTGCGTTTTCTGCTGGGCCGCCACCAGCTGCTGCGTTTTTTGTTCCGCCGCCGTGGCGCGCTTTTCAGCAACCTGCGCGCGGGTTTCCGCCTCCTGCAAACGCTGCTCCAGCGCTGCAAGGCGGGCTTCGATACTGTTCATATTCGTCTGGGCAAAGACAGAGGTACTGCCGGCCAGCATGCCTATCATCACGGCAAGCGTGCGTTTTTTATACATTTTGTCGCATTCCTGGAAAAGTCGGTGAGAGTGCTAAATTGCTAAACCGGTTTAGGCTGATGATACTAAACCGCGCAATTTTGGATCGGCAATGTTTTTTGCTAAACCGATTTAGTAAGTGTGATCGAGGCGACAGTTCAGGCCGCAGGGCGGCGGCCAGGAGAGAAAATTACAGCTCGTGACGATACGGCAGCGCGGTCATTGCCCCCTTTGCGGTGGTCGCCAGCGCGCCGCAGCGCTGCGCGATCGCGATAACGGCCGGGAGGTCGGCGTCTCCCTCGCGCGCCAGCCCGAACAGCAGCCCGGCCACGAAGGCATCCCCCGCGCCGGTGGCATCAACGCATTCAACGGAGGTAGCGGGATAGTGCCTCAACGCGCCTTTCTGCCAGGCGGTAACCCCCTCTTTTCCCTGCGTCACCAGCACCAGCCGTGCCCCGCAGCCGCGCATCAGCGCCGCGAGCCCCTCGTCCACCTGCGCGTTTCCGGTTAAAAACGCCAGTTCTTCAACCGAGAGCTTCACCACGTCGGCACAGGCCAGTGCCCGCTCAAGGCACGCGCGCAGGTCTACTTCATCGTGCCACAGATCGGCGCGAATATTGGGATCGAAGCTGACAAACCCGCCGGCCTGTCTGATGGCCGCCATCGCCTGAAACGCGGCAGACCGGCTGGGTTCCGCGCTGAGCGCGATGGAGCAGACGTGTAGCCACTCCCCGGCGCGAAAGGCCGGGAGATCGGCGGGTTCAAGAAATAAATCAGCGCTCGGGCGAACCATAAAGGTAAAGGAGCGCTCGCCGCGGTCGTCGAGGTCAACCACCACCGTGGAGGTGCGATGCTGCGGATCGAGACGCATCCATTGCGTATTAACCTTTTCATCCGCCAGCGTCTTCTGCATAAAGCGTCCGAAGGGATCGTCGCCCACCCGGCCGATAAATGCGCTCCTCCCGCCCAGACGGGCGACGCCCACCGCGACGTTGGCCGGCGCCCCGCCCGGACACTGCAGCAGTCTACCCTCGCCGTCCGGCAGAAGATCCACTACCGCATCGCCAAGTACCCAGATTGTATCCATATCACCTTCTTAGCTAAATTTTGTTAAACCGGTTTAGCTATTTAAGCACAGGTGACAGGTCTGGGAAATAAGCGTGGGGAAATTTTGCTTATCGCTTCAGGTGAGGCCAGTAAATGTCGCCCACGCCATTCAGCTGCGGGCGTGAGAACAAAAAGCCCTGAAAGCGGCGAATGCCGGCGGATTCAAGCCAGCACCACTCTTCAATCTTCTCGATGCCTTCCGCCACCAGGGTAATTTCCAGATCGGTACAGCAGCTGACTATCGACTTAACAATCGCCTGCTTTGGCCCGCTCAGGTGGATATCGCTGACGATTTCCCTGTCGATTTTGAGCTTGTCCGGCTGGAACCGGGTAAGCAGCGACAGCCCGGCATAGCCGGAACCGAAATCATCTATGGCCAGCCCGACCCCCTCCGCGCGGAGCTGCTTAATGGCGCTGTTAAACTGGTTGAACCCGGAAATCATTTCGCTTTCGGTCACTTCGATGACCACCTGCTCGGGCTGAAGGCCGTGCTTTTTGATCTGCGCCACCAGAAACGCTACCGCACCGGGGACGTTAACCAGCGACATCGGCAGCAGGTTGACGGCCAGCTTGTGGCTGCCAATGCCCAGCTTTTCTGCCAGCGCGAAGGTCCAGGCCTTGGTTTGCAGGTCGGTTTCGTAAATCCGCGAGGGGGTCGAGCGTACGGAAGAACTGCTCCGGGCTGCCGCCGTCGTTGCCGCGAATGAGGGCCTCAAGAGAGCTAATTTTGCCCTCGGACGGCTCGATAATCGGCTGCAGCGCAAACTGGCAGGTCTGACCCGCCAACAGGCCTAACCCGTTGCCGAACGGCGTACCTTCCCGCGAGAGCGTCCATTTTTCGGGTTCATACTGTGCCGTCGGTTGAGGAGAGGATTTGCCGACGATAAACGTCTGGATGAATTTAAACACCCGATCGTCAGACGTAAGATAGCTTTCCAGCTTGCTGTAGTGCAGTACCGACTCCAGAACCGCCTTCCGGGTTCGGGCCTGAATGTCAAACAGCAGCATTCCTACATTATCGAAACGCCTGCGCGGACCGTAATCGCGCATCAGCTCGACCACGCCGTGATGTCGGCTGTCTTCGCGGATGGTCTTAAAAAGCGCGACCACGTTCTCTTCTGTCCCTTCGAGAATTTGCAAAACGTCCCGGCCGCTGGAGAGAAGAATGCCGGAGATGCCCTGCTCCGTGTTGCGGATCCTGGCCTGTTCAACCAGCGCGCTTAACTCTGCAACGGTGCAGGTTAAGCTCAGCTGGCTTCGATAAATGAGAGTTGTCAGCACAGAAACGGGGTCCGATATGAGGTATACGCATGGACCGTACTGTTTAACACAGTTCCACGGCGTGACCTAATCTATTCCGCGCCGGAACTACTAATCCCCGATACGGCTGTCGATACGCGCCTGCATATAGTCGTAGAACGGGTTTGACGTCACGCGCATCAGCGCATCTTTGCCGACGCTCAGCACCGAGGTCTCCCCCCACAGGGCAATGGTCCCGAGGCTAATACCATAGTGATTTTTTATCGCAGGCTGGCGGCCATAAAGATCGTCATCGGGAGGGAACGGAATGGCAACGTGCGACAGAGAGTAGACCTCGCGCGGATAGGTAACCGGCAGCGGGATCGCCGTCTCCCGCGTGCTTCCCGCGGGCGTCGTTTTCGCGACCGTCTGGTAACTGTCGGCGCTGGCGTTGGTGATAACGGTGACACTGTAACGCCTGCGAGCCTCGGGCAGCAGGTCGGCCAGCGCGGTCCAGGAGGCGGGCTTAAACAGCGGGCGAAAGCTCCCGGCCTGGTTGATGTCAATAACCACCAGCTCGCTGCCGTTAGCCGGGAGCTGGTCAAACAGCCCGGTGACCACCGCGCGGGTACTGACCGTTGAATCCATGATCGACTGGAACGCGAGGACCGGCGGCAGCTGCGCCAGCCGGTGTTCCCGGGCGGCGCGGCCGATCTGCTCATGCAGCGCCTGGGTCAACAGCCACGACTGGCGCGCCGCGTTCACCGGAAACGAGTTGTATTTGTAAGGATTGTATTCGGGCGAAACGTTGAGCCACGCGGCTTTAGCAAACGCCGGCAGCATGGCCGGCAGCCCGGCGAACCCGGCAAAGCGGGCAAATGCCGTGACGCCAATCATTGGCGACAGCAAAACGATCTGCTGAGGCTTGCGCAGTTCAGGCACATCAAGCGAGTCGAGGGCATATTTCATCGCCAGCGCCCCGCCGTTGGAGTAGCCCACCAGGTGCAGGGGAACATCGTTACCCGCCAGGCGCGTCGCCTCGCGCACCGCCAGACGCGTTGCCGCCAGCCACGCCTCCCAGTCAACGTCCGTCAGCGCGCCGGGCGCGGTGCCGTGACCGGGCAAGCGAGGGACCACGGCCACGAAGCCGCGCGTTTGATAATGCAGGGCCAGATGCCTGACGCTGTAGGGCGAATCCGTCAGCCCGTGCAGTAGCACCACCGCCCCGCGCGGTTTTCCGTCAGGCTTCAGGACAAAGGATCGGTTGGCATCCGGGGGAAAACTGGCCGGGCCACACCAGGCTCTGGCGGTAGTAGCGGTTAAGCGGCGTGCGCTCCTCCGCCGTTGCTTTCGCCGTCACCTCGCTATCGAGATCGCTAAAGATGGCATTTTCACGCGTGAGGTACTGCGCAAAGCTCGCGTTGTCCATCTCGCGCACGGACATCTCGTCTGCCCGCCAGGTGTGCCACGAATGCAGCGCCGGCCCCTGCTGTGAAAGATATACGCGCACCGCAAGCAGCACGATCAGAACGATCCCGACGACGATCGCCAGTTTTTTTGCGAGAGCCATCAGGCGCACGCTGACCCGCCAGGGCAAATTCGCCATGTGAGGCTCCCTCTCTTGTGCATAGTGCCGCCATCTTACCAAAAAATGTGAAGAGACTGACGTATTCACTAAATAGATAGCCGTCAGATCCTGCGCTGCACCAAAAGTGAACTACGCTGCACAAATGTTGTTCATTCGTTAATTAAATATTGCATTAACTTTGCAGCACAGCGCGCTTTCGCCGCAGTGTGAGTATGGCACGCATCCTGCATTGTTAATCAGGTAACAAACATCGGGACTTTGACAGCCGGTTAACAGCGAGGCGGTATGACGACAAAACCTGAGGTGCTGGGCCGTATCGAGGCGACGTTCAGCCAGCTCACCCCGAGCGAAAAGCGGGTGGCGAGCTGGATGCTGGCGCACGCCGGGCAGATCCCGTTTGAAACGGCAGAGAGCGTGGCGCAGGCAACCGCTACCAGCGGCATCACCGTCGGACGCTTTCTGCGCAAGCTGGGCTACCGCAACCTGGACGATGCCAAAAAAAGCCTGCGCGATCCCCGCCAGCCCTGGGGCATTAACGAGCGCCTCGACTCCTGGAAGCAGCAGCAGCCGCTGTCGGATCGCGTTCAGCACTCCCTCTCGCTGGAGGTGGATGCCATTGCCCACGTTTATCAGCTGGCGCAAAGCGAGACGTTCAGACAGGTCGTTCAGCGGCTTACCCATGCTGACGCCGTCTTCGTGCTGGGGATCCAGTCCACGCGCGGGATCGCCAACGCGTTCTTCAGCCATCTTGAATATCTGCGCCCGCGCGTGAGCTATTCCGAAGGGCTCTCCGGCAGCTGGCTGGAGTCGCTTAACTCCGGCTTTGCGCACCCGTATATCGTGCTGACGGATACCCGGGCCTACTCCGCCATTGCCCGTCAGTACTGCCGCGTGGCGAGCGAAAAAGGGCTGCCGATGGCGCTGATCACCGATATCTGGTGCCCGTGGGCGCGTGATTACCCGATTGATTTACTCCAGGTGAAGACCGATACCGGCCATTTCTGGGATTCGCTGGCGCCCGTGAGCTGCCTGTTCAACCTGCTGCTGTCGGGCGTGGTGGAGGCGCTGGGGGATGCACTGCCGGAGCGTCTGGCAATCAACCGACAGTTACAACAAGAGTTTGGTCAATTCGAACGCTAAAGGAGCGGAGCTATGCCCGAAGAGAATCAGCTGATTGACGTGGCGAAAACCTTTCCCACGCTGCATATCGATCTGAAATACGCGACCGCCGACAACATCACCGGCCGCCCGATCTACCAGCAGGCCACGTGTCTGCTGCATACGGATGCCGCCACCGCGCTGGCAAAGGCCATCAGCATCGCCGCGCTGGCCGGACTGAAGCTGGTGGTCTACGACGCCTACCGCCCCCAGCAGGCGCAGGCGCAGCTCTGGGATGCCTGCCCGAATCCGGAATACGTGGTGGACGTGGCGGTTGGATCTAACCACAGCCGGGGCACCGCCGTTGACGTCACGCTCATGGACGAACACGACAACGTGCTGGATATGGGGGCCGGCTTTGACGACATGCACGAGCGTTCCCACGCCTGGCACCCTTCCGTACCGCCCGAGGCGCAGCGCAACCGGCTGCTTCTTAACGCCGTGATGTCCGGCGGCGGTTTTGTGGGCATCAGCAGCGAGTGGTGGCATTTCGAACTGCCGAACGCCGCAGGCTATCCGCTGCTGGATGACCAGTTCGCCTGTTTTACGACCACACACTCACTCTAATTCTGGAGCCCGGCCATGAAAACAACGCTGCTTACGACCCTGATTGCCGCTACGTTCGCCCTGAGCGCCCCGCTCGCGCTGGCGGCTGTGCCAAAAGATATGCTGGTGATTGGCAAGGCCGCCGACCCGCAAACGCTCGATCCGGCGGTAACAATCGACAATAACGACTGGACGGTGACCTATCCCTCCTACCAGCGGCTGGTGAAATACAAGCCGGGCACCACGGAGGTGGAAGGCGATCTGGCGACGGGCTGGAACGCCTCGGAGGATCGGAAGGCCTGGACGTTCACCCTGGCGGACAACGCAAGGTTTTCCGACGGCACGCCGGTGACCGCCGAAGCGGTCAAGCTGTCGTTTGAGCGCCTGCTGAAAATCGGCCAGGGGCCGTCCGAGGCGTTTCCAAAAGATTTAAAGGTGGATGCGGTGGATGAGCACACCGTGAAGTTCACCCTCAGCCAGCCGTTTGCCCCGTTCCTGTATACGCTGGCCAACGACGGCGCGTCGATCGTCAACCCGGCGGTGCTGAAGGCCAATGCCGCAGACGCTGCTCGCGGTTTCCTGGCGCAAAACACCGCCGGTTCCGGCCCGTTTATGCTGAAAAGCTGGCGCAAGGGTCAGCAGCTGGTAATGGTGCCTAACCCGCACTGGCCGGGCGAAAAGCCGCACTTTAAGCGCGTAGCGGTGAAAATTATTGGCGAAAGCGCGTCGCGTCGCCTTCAGCTTTCCCGTGGCGATCTGGACATAGCCGACGCGCTGCCGGTGGATCAGCTTGCCGCCCTGAAGCAGGAAGGCAAAGTGGCCGTGGCGGAGTATCCGTCCCTGCGCGTGACCTATCTCTATCTTAACAACGTTAAGGCCCCGATGAATCAGGTGGAATTGCGCCGCGCGGTCTCCTGGGCGACCGATTATCAGGGGATGGTGAAAGGCATTCTCAGCGGGAACGGCAAGCAGATGCGCGGCCCGATCCCGGACGGCATGTGGGGCTTCGATGCGAACGCCATGCAGTACAGCTTTGACGAAGCCAAAGCCAGGGCGGCGCTGGAAAAGGTGAAAGACAAACCGGCCAGCCTGACGTTCCTTTACTCGGATAACGACCCGAACTGGGAGCCCATCGCCCTCTCCACCCAGGCGAGCCTCGGCAAGCTGGGCATTAACGTCAGGCTGGAGAAACTGGCCAACGCCACCATGCGCGACCGCGTGGGCAAAGGCGACTATGACATTGCCATCGGCAACTGGAGCCCGGACTTCGCCGACCCGTATATGTTTATGAACTACTGGTTCGAGTCGGACAAAAAGGGGCTGCCGGGCAACCGCTCGTTCTATGAGAACAGGGAAGTTGACGCGCTACTGCAGGCGGCGCTGAAAACCACGGACCAGGCGGAGCGCGCCCGCAGCTACCAGCAGGCGCAAAAGGTGGTCATTGACGAGGCGGCTTACGTTTATCTGTTCCAGAAGAACTACCAGCTGGCGATGAACAAAGAGGTCAAAGGCTTCACCTTTAATCCGATGCTTGAGCAGGTCTTTAACATCGCCACCATGAGTAAGTAACGGCCCACGCCGGGGGGAAGCGTATGACGTTCTGGAGCATCGTGCGCCAGCGCTGCTGGGGATTAATCCTGGTGGTGGCCGGTGTCTGCATTATTACCTTTATTATTTCACACCTGATCCCCGGCGATCCGGCCCGCCTGCTGGCCGGCGATCGCGCCAGCGACGACATCGTGCAGGGCATCCGCCAGCAGCTGGGGCTGGACAGGCCGCTCTATATCCAGTTTGGCCGCTATGTTGAGGCGCTGGCGCACGGCGATTTAGGCACGTCCATCCGCACCGGACGCCCCGTTGCGGAAGATTTAAAGGCCTTCTTTCCCGCCACGCTTGAGCTGGCCTTCTGCTCCCTCCTGCTGGCGCTGATGGCCGGCGTGCCGCTGGGCATTTTATCGGCGGTATACCGTAACCGCTGGCTGGATCATCTGGTGCGGCTGATGGCGATGACCGGCATCTCGACCCCCGCCTTCTGGCTGGGGCTGGGGGTTATCGTCCTGTTCTACGGCCAGCTGCAGATCCTGCCCGGCGGCGGCAGGCTGGACGACTGGCTCGACCCGCCCGCCCACGTTACCGGCTTTTATCTGCTGGACGCCCTGCTGGAAGGCAACGGCGAGGTGTTTTTCAACGCGCTTCAGCACCTGATTTTGCCCTCCCTGACCCTGGCTTTCGTGCACCTGGGGATTGTGGCGCGTCAGGTGCGCTCCGCGATGCTGGAGCAGCTGAGCGAGGATTACATTCGTACCGCTCGCGCCAGCGGGCTGCCGGGCTGGTACATCGTGCTGCGCTATGCCTTACCCAACGCCATGATCCCCTCCATCACCGTACTTGGCCTGGCGCTGGGCGATCTGCTGTACGGGGCGGTGCTTACCGAAACCGTGTTTGCCTGGCCGGGAATGGGTGCCTGGGTGGTGACCTCCATTCAGGCGCTGGACTTCCCCGCCGTCATGGGCTTCGCGGTCGTGGTATCGCTGGCGTATGTCTTCGTTAATCTGGTGGTGGATCTGCTGTACCTGTGGATCGACCCGCGAATCGGGCGCGGAGGTGCCGAATGATGTTAACTCAGGAAACGCCCGCGCCCGTCAGCACCGCAAAACGGCGCGTCAGCTGGGCAAATCTGTTCTGGACGTTGCGAAAAAGCCCGCTCACGCTGGCCGGCGGCGTAATTATGATCCTGATGCTGCTGCTGATGGTCGTCTCGCCCTGGATTGTGCCGCACGATCCGAACGCGCTGGATCTGACCGCGCGCCTGCAGGCCCCTTCGGCACGGCACTGGTTTGGCACCGATGAGGTGGGCCGGGATCTGTTCAGCCGCGTGCTGGTGGGCAGCCAGCAGTCCATCACGGCGGGTCTGGCGGTGGTGGCGATAGCGGGCGGTATTGGCTCCCTGCTCGGCTGCCTGTCCGGCGTGCTCGGCGGGCGCGGCGACGCCGTTATTATGCGCATCATGGACGTTATGCTCTCGATCCCCTCTCTGGTGCTGACGATGGCGCTGGCCGCCGCGCTCGGCCCAAGCCTGTTTAACGCCATGCTGGCGATTGCGATCGTGCGCATTCCGTTTTACGTGCGGCTGGCGCGCGGGCAGACGCTGGTGGTGCGCCAGTTTACCTACGTGCAGGCCGCACGCACCTTTGGCGCATCGCGCTGGCACCTGATCGCCTGGCATATCCTGCGTAACGCCCTGCCGCCGCTGGTCGTGCAGGCCTCGCTGGATATCGGCAGCGCGATCCTGATGGCCGCCACGCTGGGCTTTATTGGACTGGGCGCGCAGCAGCCTACCGCCGAATGGGGGGCGATGGTGGCCGTGGGCCGCAACTACGTGCTCGACCAGTGGTGGTATTGCGCGTTTCCGGGAGCGGCAATCCTGATCACGGCGGTCGGGTTTAATCTGTTCGGCGACGGTCTGCGCGACCTGCTGGATCCTAAATCAGGAGGGAGGCAGTCATGAGTGATGCCGTATTATCGATTGAAGATTTGCACCTGAGCTTCCCCATTTTTCGCGGTGAGGTCCACGCGCTTAACCACGTCTCGCTGGAGATTGGCCGGGGCGAAATTGTCGGCGTGGTGGGCGAATCCGGCTCGGGGAAATCGGTCACCGCGATGCTGGCGATGCGTCTGCTGCCGGAAGGCAGCTATCGCGTACACCACGGACGCATCACGCTTCTCGGTGAAGACGTGCTTAACGCGTCGGAAAAACAGCTCCGCCAGTGGCGCGGCGCAAAGGTGGCGATGATATTCCAGGAGCCGATGACGGCGCTCAATCCCACGCGGCGAATCGGGAAGCAGATGGTGGAGGTTATCCGCCAGCATCAGCCGCTTTCCCGCCGCGAGGCGCAGCAGAAGGCAATCTCCCTGCTGGGCGAGATGCAAATCCCGGATGCGGCGCAGGTGATGGGGCGCTATCCGTTTGAGCTATCCGGCGGCATGCGCCAGCGGGTGATGATCGCCCTCGCCTTTTCCTGCGAGCCGGAGCTTATCATCGCCGATGAACCGACCACAGCCCTGGACGTGACCGTGCAGCTCCAGGTGCTGCGCCTGCTGAAGCATAAGGCCCGCGCCAGCGGGACGTCGGTGCTGTTTATCAGCCACGACATGGCGGTGGTGTCTCAGCTTTGCGCTCGTACGTACGTCATGTACGCGGGCAGCGTTATCGAAAGCGGCAGCACCCGGAGCCTGATCCAGCGGCCGGTTCATCCCTACTCGATTGGCCTGCTGCGCTGCGCCCCGGAAAACGGCGAGCCGCGTGAAATACTTCCGGCCATTCCCGGCACGGTGCCGAACCTCAGCCACCTGCCGCGAGGATGCGCCTTCCGCGAGCGCTGCTTTGCGGCCGGTGCGAAGTGCGGCGAAACGCCGCCCCTGCTGTCGACGGACGCGGAGGGCCAGCAGGCCGCCTGCTGGTATCCACAACAGGAGTCTCGCCATGTCTGAAATACTGCTTGAACTGGATGACGTGCACGTGAACTTTCCGGCGCGTAAAAACTGGCTGGGGCGCGTGACGGAACGTGTGCACGCCCTGAACGGCCTCGATTTGCAGATCCATCGCGGCGAAACGCTGGGCATTGTGGGGGAATCTGGCTGCGGCAAAAGCACCCTGGCACAGCTGCTGATGGGCATGCTCAAACCGAGCGCCGGTGCCTGCCAGCGCGCGAACGGGGCGGGCGGCATGCAGATGGTGTTTCAGGATCCGCTTTCGTCTCTCGATCCGCGGCTGCCCGTCTGGCGCATCATCACTGAACCGGTGTGGATCCAGCAGCGGCGCAGCGAGCGGGAACGTCGCCAGCTGGCCGCGGAGCTGGCGCAGCAGGTGGGGATCCGCCCGGAATACCTTGACCGCCTCCCGCACGCCTTTTCCGGCGGACAGCGCCAGCGCATCGCCATTGCCCGAGCCCTCTCTTCGAACCCGGACATTATCGTGCTGGATGAACCCACCAGCGCGCTGGATATTTCCGTTCAGGCGCAGATCCTCAACTTGCTGGTTACACTGCAACGGCAGCGAAACCTGACGTTTGTGCTGATCTCGCATAACGTTTCGGTGGTCCGGCACATGAGCGACCGCGTGGCGGTGATGTATCTGGGGCAAATCGTTGAGCTGGGTACGGCGGATCGGGTGCTGAACCATCCCCGCCATCCCTATACGCAACTGCTGCTTGACTCCGTTCCCCGCACCGGTGAACCGCTTGATGAAGCGCTGGCGCTCAGAAAAACCGATTTGCCCGGCAATCGAAATCTGCCCGTCGGGTGCTATTTCCGGGACCGCTGCCCGCTGGCGGCGAAGGGATGTGAGCAGCCGCAGGCGCTACTGGCCTCATTGGGGAGCACGCGCGTGCGCTGCTGGCGTAACGGTTAAAAATGAGCCGGGCAGAAGCCCGGCTGCGAGTCAGTTGAGCTTATAGTCCAGGGTGATTTCGGCCTTGAGCAGCTGCGAAACCGGACAGCCCGCCTTCGCTTTCTGGATGATGCCGTCAAACTGCTGCGGATCGATACCCGGTACCGTCACCTTGCTTTGCAGCGCGACCTTGCTGATGGCAAAACCGCCGTCGGTTTTATCCAGAGAGACATCCGCCGTGGTATCAATGGCGTCTGCGGTATAGCCCGCTTCGCCCAGCATCAGCGATAGCGCCATTGAGAAACAGGCCGCGTGCGCCGCGCCAATCAGCTCTTCCGGGTTTGTCCCTTTTTCGCCCTCAAAACGGGTGTTAAAGCCGTAAGGTTGCTGGTTAAGGACGCCGCTTTCCGTCGATACCGTGCCTTTCCCGCGCTTAATGTCGCCAGACCAGTGTGCTGAACCGTGCTTATGAATCGTCATTATTGCTCTCCTTTTGGCTTACAAAGGGTTAAGTATAGGACGCCTAATCCGTTTTGCAGGGAAGACAGACTAGTCCGATCGCGACGTTCGGCCGTTCGCCAGCGCGTCAAGAAACACCCGCTGCGCCGCAGGCTGGTAGTCACGCGACTGATAAATGCCAAAAATAGCGATCGGTTTTGGCGTATAGGCGTTAAGCACAGGCACCAGGCTGCCCTGCCGTAGCGCCGCGTCGGCCTCACGTTCGGGCAGCATGGCGATGCCGCAGTGGTTTATCGCCGCCTCCATCAGCAGGGACGAGATGCTGGCGCTGAGGTTGCCGCTGACGGCCGTCGAAATCGTCTCGCCTTCAGGCGAAATAAAACGCCACGACTGCCCGGCAAAAAAGCTGTAGTGCAGGCAGTTGTGCTGCGCCAGATCCTCCAGCCGCCCGGGGACGCCCCGGGCTGCAAGGTAGCGCGGCGAGGCGCACAGCACGGACCGACACTCCCCCAGCCTGCGGGCAATCATGCCCGGCTCGGGGCTATCGGTGATGCGGATCGCCACGTCGATCCGCTCCCCCACCAGGCTCACGGGATGGTTATTCACGTCCAGCTCAACGCGCAGCTGCGGGTAGCGCTGCAGCAGGTCAGGCAGTATCGGGGCGATAAGCTGGGTGGCGGTGAAGTGCGCGCAGGCGACACGCAGCGTGCCGGAGGGCGAATCCTTCACCGACTGACCTTCAATTTCCTGGGAAATTTGCGAGAGCGTGCGCGTTTTCTGGAGCACCTTTTCCCCCGCCGCCGTCAGCGTCAGCTTGCGGGTGGAGCGGTTTACCAGCCGCGCGCCGGCCCACTTTTCCATCTGTTCAAGGTAGCGGCTTACCATCGGGCGGGAGATCCCCAAAGCCCGTGCCGCCGCGCTCAAACTTCCCAGCTCGCAGATGCGGTTGTACACCTGGGCGGCGATGACGCGATCCATTCTGATCTCCATTTGCTCGATTTATGAAACTAAGCATCTCCTGTTTCAGGAATTCTGGCAAATGCAGAGATCCGTACAATAGAGACTTTCCTGAAGAACAGAGATAAGACTATGAAGATCGCCCGCCTTGCTATGCTGTGCACCCTTTTCGCTCCGGCTGCGTTTGCAGCGCCGTTAACCATCGATACCTATAACCCGCAGGAAAAGGGCATTTTTGCCGTCTCCTCCACGCTCGTTTCCGGCCCGAAAGAGGCGGTACTGTTTGACGCGCAGTTCAGCGTAAAGGACGGCGAGGCGCTGGTGGAGAAAATTCGCCGCAGCGGAAAAACGCTGAACAAGATCGTTATCACTTCCGGCGATCCGGATTTCTATTTCGGCCTGCAGCCGCTGGTGAAAGCCTTTCCGAACGCCAAAGTGGTGGCCACGCAGCAGGTGGTGGACCACATCAGGGCCACTAAGGACGCCAAGCTCGCCTTCTGGGGACCGCAGATGAAAGACGGCGCGCCGACCCGGCTTGTCGTGCCGCAGGTGATTGCGTCCACCACCTTCATGATTGACGGTGAGCGGGTCAACATTGAAGAGCCTGAAAGCTACGCGGCATACGTCTGGATCCCGTCCGCGAAAACTATCCTTGGCGGTACCGGCGTTTCGTGGGGCATTCACGTCTGGACGGCAGATACCCAGACCAAAGCGAGCCGCCAGCAGTGGCAGCAGACGCTGGATAATATGGCGGCGCTTAAGCCGGAGCGCGTGATCCCGGGCCACTACCTGGGAACACCGCCTGCGGGAACGGGCGCTATCGACTTTACCCGCCGCTATCTTCAGCAGTTTGAACAGGCCCTCACCTCACATAAGGATTCAGCTGGCGTAATCAGCACGATGAAAAAACAGTGGCCGGAGCTGGCTGAAGCGAGCTCGCTGGAGCTGAGCGCCAAAGTAAACACCGGCGAAATGAAGTGGTAATAACCTGATTATCTCCTGCTATATTTACTTTTTTATAGCAGGAGATATATATGCAATCGTCAGTAAGGGGCATCGACCATATTGGTATTACGGTGCCCGACATTGAAAAAGCCACCTTATTTTTTGAACAGGCTTTCGGCGCGCGGGTTTTATATCACTCTGTCGATGCTGAAACCGATAATATTGACCAGTCTGCCCAGCAACACACCTTAAGGCTCTTCCCCGGCACAAAAATCCGCGCCATCCGCATGCTCGCCATGCCCCACGGGCCCGGTATAGAACTCTTTGAAATGCACGGCCCAGAACAGGGCATGCCTGCCCGCGCCAGCGACTTCGGCTTGCAGCATTTTGCTGTTTATGTTGATGATTTTGAACATGCCATAGCGGCATTTACCGCTGCCGGTGGTGAGATGTTTACTAAGCCGAAGCCGCTCTCTTTTCCGGATGAACAGGGTGAAGGGAATGCTTTCTGCTATGGCCAAACGCCCTGGGGCAGCATTGTGGAATTGATCTCATGGCCTTCCCCAATGCCTTATGAAAAAACAACTAATTTACGCCGCTGGAAACCCTAAATTTTATTTCTGTGCTACGGGATGTGATATTTTTATTTCCAGGACGAATCTGAGCCACAACGGCAAAAATATTTGTCACTCTGAATGTGAATTAAGATTTTGCACGCCGTAACATTAAACAGAGAACGACACGGAGGCAGCATGTTTACTTATTACCCGGCACATACCACAGCAGCACAACCTGAACTCGTTAACGCGATTGCACAGGGTCTTCACGCCGAGCACGGTGTTGTAACTGAAGATGACATTTTGATGGAACTGACCAGGTGGGTGGAAGCCACGGACAATGACATCCTCAGTGACATCTACCAGCAAACTATTAACTACGTCGTCAGCGGGCAAAGGGCACCATTGTAAAAACCTGCTAAGCTGGATCTGCAACCTAAGGGGTTACATTTCGTTTGCGGAAGCAAACTTGTCCTTAAAACTATCAACAGGATTGAGGAGTTAACATGAAATCGAACCGTCAGGCACGCCATCTTCTGGGACTGAACTACAAACTCTCTAACCAGCGCAAGGTGGTTATTGAAGGGGGTAGCGAAACGCAGGTGACCCACGCCACCGGCAGGAAACGCCAGACCGGAAAGTAAGTTTCGGCACGACATTCACGACACCATCGGTAATCCCGGTGGTGTTTTTGTTTATGTGTTGCGGTAATTAACATTTAGCTCCTTTATAATACCCCCGACCGCAGCCCGCAGCGCACGCCAGAAAGATGACAAACAGCAGTGTCAGGGACGGTTCTTCTTAAAAAGAGTGAGTGACATGGACAACAAACTGAAAAAACATCGTTCCCTTTATATTCCTTACGCCGGTCCGGTTTTACTGGAGTTTCCGCTTCTGAACAAAGGCAGCGCCTTCAGCATGGAAGAGCGCAGCAGCTTTAACCTGCTGGGCCTGCTGCCAGAAGTCGTTGAAACCATCGAAGAACAGGCAGAACGTGCCTGGGATCCAGTATCAGGGCTTCAAAACCGAAATTGATAAGCACATCTACCTGCGCAATATCCAGGACACCAACGAAACCCTCTTCTACCGCCTGGTGCAGAACCATCTCGAAGAGATGATGCCCGTCATCTACACCCCAACGGTCGGCGCGGCGTGTGAACGTTTCTCTGAAATCTACCGCCGCTCCCGCGGCGTGTTCATCTCCTACCAGAACCGTCACAACATGGACGACATCCTGCAAAACGTGCCTAACCACAACATCAAGGTGATCGTGGTGACCGATGGCGAACGTATTCTGGGCCTCGGCGACCAGGGCATTGGCGGGATGGGTATTCCTATCGGTAAGCTCTCCCTGTACACCGCCTGCGGCGGCATCAGCCCGGCCTACACCCTGCCGGTGGTGCTGGACGTGGGGACCAATAACCAGCAGCTGCTGAACGATCCGCTGCATGGGCTGGCGCCATCCGCGCGTTACCGACGACGAGTACTATCAGTTTGTTGATGATTTTATTCAGGCCGTGAAGCACCGCTGGCCGGACGTGCTGCTCCAGTTTGAAGACTTCGCGCAGAAAAACGCCATGCCGCTGTTGAACCGCTACCGCTCGATGAGATTTGCTCGTTCAATGACGATATTCAGGGCACCGCGGCGGTAACCGTCGGTACGCTAATTGCCGCGAGCCCCGCGCGGCGGGCAGCCAGCTCAGCTATCAGAAAAATTGTCTTCCTTGGCGCGGGCTCCGCCGGGGTGCGGCATCGCCGAACAAATTATCGCCCAGACCCAGCGCGAAGGGCTGAGTGAAGAGCTGGCCCGCTCCCGCGTCTTTATGGTTGACCGTTTCGGCCTGCTGACCGACGGTATGCCGAACCTGCTGCCGTTCCAGACCAAGCTGGTGCAGAAGCGCGAGAACCTGAAGAACTGGGATACCGATAACGAAGTGCTCTCTCTGCTGGACGTGGTGCGCAACGTGAAGCCGGATATTCTGATCGGCGTGTCCGGGCAGACCGGTCTCTTCACAGAAGAGATCATTCGCGAGATGCACAAGCACTGCGAGCGACCAATCGTGATGCCGCTGTCGAACCCGACGTCACGCGTGGAAGCCACGCCGCAGGACATCATCGCCTGGACCGAAGGCAACGCGCTGGTCGCCACCGGCAGTCCGTTTGATCCGGTAGTGTGGAAGGACAAGCTGTACCCTATCGCCCAGTGCAACAACTCCTACATCTTCCCGGGAATTGGTCTGGGGGTTATCGCTTCCGGCGCGTCCCGCATCACCGACGAAATGCTGATGTCGGCAAGCGAAACGCTGGCTGGCCACTCTCCGCTGGTGAACAACGGTGAAGGACTGGTGCTGCCTGAGCTTAAGGACATTCATAAGGTGTCCCGCGCCATCGCGTTCGCGGTGGGCAAAATGGCGCAGCAGCAGGGAGTTGCGGTGAAAACCTCGGCCGACGCGCTGCAGCAGGCCATCGACGATAACTTCTGGATGCCGGAATACCGCAGCTATCGCCGTACCTCGATTTAACTCTGCGTTCCGACCGTTCCCTCTCCTTAAAAGGGAGAGGGAAAGCGAACACCGTCTACTCTTAATTCTCTTCCCGCTACTTCGGCATATCCCCTCCCCCTTTATTTAAAAAATTAATACTCCAGCAATAATTCATACCCCAGTGAAATATAAAAATTACGCATAACACTTTTTGCCTAATAAACTGTTTTTTTTAAGCGTTTAGTAATGTTTTGCAATACTCATAAAAGGCGTTTTGAAATGACAATCCAGGGATACTGTTGGCTGAAAGGTGAAGGAAGCGCAGACATAAAAAGCACTCTTTATGTGCAAAATCGCGAGGGAAGCAAGGAGTTGTTATGTACTACAGCAATCAAGTAATACGTTATTTGCAGGCGAATAACATCCTTGCATTAAAACTCGACCATGCATTTACAGGCGTAGGAAAAGCCTTAACAAATCAGATTGAAACGATCGGCGCCGGTGCAACGCGCGCACTCTATTATACGTCATGCTTTACAGATGAATATCAGGACGTATGCCAGAAACAAAAGTCCGAAGACATCCGATTTACCAAAGGGGTTTATCATATTATATGGCATACAGATGTTGTGTATGAAATGCTCAAAATCTATTTTGAAGAAGTTTTCCGGCACAAAACTTCCGATCAGCTAGAGCATATCAAACATTTGCTAATGTCAGTAAATATTCATATTGCTGCAAGTTCACTTACAAACGCAGGATTTGCTTTAGCAACAGCTTCATTTGTTGCCGCGGGCATGAGTTTAAGTCTTGAACTTAGTGTACTGACAGGACGAAGTGCAGGCGGATTTGTTGGGATTATTGGCATATATGGCGTTGTGCAGAAAGCGGCAGATAGCGCCAGTCGCCTTCATATAACCTACCCAAACTACTACTCGGCGTTATATGCACAAGAACTGGAAATGATGTACTTCCTGATAGAACCATTGTTTGAACGAGCTGGGGCGTTTAAAGCACAATGGGGGTCGGAAGATGAAATTGCAGATATCATCAGAAGGCTGATTTGATGAACATGATGATTCTTATTAAACGGACTTTCAGGCGGATATTCAGGTCATTGATATCGATGTACGGCCCTGCCTTATTGACACTTGCATTTGCAGTTGTATTTTTCCAATTTTTCCCAGATGGGCCGATATGGCCTGTTCCCATATTCTGCATTTTCGTGATCGTTGTCTTTTATCGATATGTCAAATGGTAGCCATCAAAGGCTATCCTATTTATAAGGAAATATTATGTCTACACCCGCACACTTATGGCTTGAAGATGAAAATGGTTCGCCGATTGTTGGCAGTTGCCTTATGCCACTTCGACTGGGGTCTATCGAGTTAAAATCGTTCTCTCACGGTGTCACTATCCCAGTAGATCCAAGCTGGGGAAAGCTGACAGGCACGCGTGTCCATCGCCCTATCACAATAGTGAAGGAGTTTGATCAAACAACACCACTTTTGTACCGCGCTGTCTGTGAAGGCCGAACCATGAAGAAGGCGACAATTAAAATGTACCGTATTCTGGAATCAGGCATTGAGGCAGAGTATTTCAATATCATTCTGGAAAACGTAAAGTTCACAACGGTTGCACCGTACCTGTCTCCAAACGGTATAAGCAGTACTCACCTTGAAACGCTCGAACTGCGTTATGAAGCGATTACCTGGAAGTATACGGAAGGTAATATTATTTATCGTGATTTATGGAACGATCGTTGTTGTTCATGATGACGAAGGGGCGAAAATGAAAATGTATGATTGCCCATTAATGAAAGTGGTACTCCTTGTATTGAGTCAGATCCCACACTAGCCCTGTATTTTCTTATACGAAAAAGATAATCCTGGGCAGCAATGCTGGCCTCTGCTTGGTATACACTTAAAAAAGTTGTATAGTGAAAGTTACCAACAAACTCATAACATATAAGGAGGCCAATTATGCTGTATTGTGAAATTTTTAATTTTTCACATACTCTTGGCGATCGCATCAGCTCAAGCGTTATCGGTATCGTGCTGCGATAACTTCTGCTTGAGCGAAGCCACCACCCCCTGAAATCCCTTCTCTCGGGCTTACTGAGTTATCGTCAGCGATGTTTGACGAGGCATAACCATGCCTGTAACTCCTGGGTAAGCAACAATGAGCACTTTACTCACTGCACATTCATTACGCGTTGATACAGCGTTTGGCACGCTCTTCGACTCTCTCTCCTTTACGCTGAAAAAAGGTGACCGCCTTGGTCTGCTGGGCGATAACGGCTGCGGCAAAAGCACGCTGCTTAAAGTTCTCGACGGAACGCAACTTCCTGCGGCCGGAACGGTTTCTCTTGCGGGTCATTGTCTGATGGCGCGCGTGGAACAGCACCTGCCGGAGGCTGTTTATCCCCTGACCATGCTGGATGCTGTGCTGGCTCAGCTGCCGACCGGCGAGCGCGACAGCCTGCGCTGGAAAGCGGAAACGCTGCTTGCAGGCATGGGCTTCACGCCGCAGGAAACGGCGCTGCAATCCGCTACGCTGAGCGGCGGCCAGCACACGCGTTTACTGCTGGCGCGAGCGCTGATTGGCGATCCGGATCTGCTGCTGCTGGACGAACCGAGCAACCACCTTGACCTGCCAACCCTGCTCTGGCTGGAGCAGTTTTTACAGAACTGGTCCGGCAGCTTTGTTCTTGTCTCACACGACCGGCAGCTGCTGGACGCGGTGACCAACGGCAGCTGGATCCTGCGCGATAAGATGCTGCACTACTTTGCCCTTCCCTGCACGGCGGCACGCAAGGCGCTTGAAGCAAAAGATGAAAGCGACGCGCAGCGCCATAAGGCGGAGCAAAAGGAGATCGACCGCGTAACGGCCAGCGCGAAGCGGCTGGCGACCTGGGGCAAGGTTTACGACAACGAAGATCTCGCCCGTAAGGCGAAGCAGATGGAAAAACAGGTCGAACGGCTGAAGGATAATCAGACGGAACTGACGGAGGGCAGCCAGTGGACCTTAACCCTGCGCGGGGACGCGCTGCGGGCCGACCGCCTGCTTGAAATCACCAACCTCGGCGTGCCCCCTGCGCCGGGCCTGCCTGAACTGTTTACGATTGAAAGCGCGCGGCTGAAAAGCGGCGACCGCGTTGCAGTTGTGGGTCGTAACGGCTGCGGTAAATCGTCGCTGATGAAGCTTATCTGGCGACATTTTCGTGACGACGTCTCAGATGACGGGCTTAAGCGTCATCCGCGCGTCTCGCCCGGCTACTACGACCAGACGCTGCGCCAGCTGCCGGACGATGCGGCGCTGCTTGATGCTCTGGAGCCTTTCTCGCCCGATCCGCACACCCGCAAATTGGCGCTTATCAGCGCCGGTTTCCCATGGGCGCGTCACGGGCAGAAAGTCAGTACGCTGAGCGGTGGCGAGCGTTCACGCCTGCTGTTTGTCGGCCTGACGCTTGCCCGCTATAGCCTGCTGATGCTGGATGAGCCAACAAACCATCTGGATATGGAAGGCAAAGACGCTCTGGCCGAAACCCTGCAACGGTTTGAAGGCGGCGTTCTGCTGGTAAGCCACGACCGTCATCTGATTAGCCGAAGCTGTAACCGTTTCTGGCTGATTGAGGACGGCAGGCTGAGCGAATGGCACGACGCGGAGGCGGTGTTCGACCGGCTGCGTGAAGGCACTGAGCCGGCTGCACAAGCGGCGTCGACGGCCGCGTCCAGGGCGCGACCTTCTCAACCTGACGATCTGCTCGAACGCCTGGTCGCGCTTGAAGCGCTGCTGGAAGAGGACCTGGCGCGAAAGCCAAAACATCAGAAGCCGCAGCTGCAGGCGCAGTGGCGAAAAGAGATTGAGGAGATAGAAGCCCGGCTGTAACTCAGTACCCGTCGGTCGTTACGCCGGGTCATTTTTACCCTTTTCCAGACGGCGTTTTCCCCTACCGATTATTAGAGGATCGCCGTATTCTTAATCTGAAATTGCACTAAATAATGACATTATGTTGCGGATGCCTTGCATTACAGCGCCAACGTATTAATCCTTAGGAGGTATTACACCTGCTATGCAGATACTCATCATGAAAAGGAGAAACACATGAAGGCTGCTGTTGTCACTCAGGATCATCAGGTTAACGTCACGGATAAAACCTTACGCTCGCTCAGGCACGGTGAAGCGCTGCTGAAAATGGAGTGCTGCGGGGTTTGTCACACCGATCTTCATGTTAAGAACGGCGATTTTGGCGACAAAACCGGGGTGATCCTCGGCCACGAAGGGATTGGTATCGTCAAAGAGATCGGCCCGGGCGTAACGTCGTTAAAAGTGGGCGACCGTGCGAGCGTGGCGTGGTTCTTTGAAGGCTGTGGTCACTGTGAATATTGTAATACCGGCAACGAGACCCTGTGCCGCGCCGTGAAAAACGCGGGTTACTCCGTTGACGGCGGCATGGCTGAAGAGTGCATCGTGACCGCTGATTACGCCGTAAAAGTCCCTGACG
Source organism: Callosobruchus maculatus (assembly GCA_951848785.1). Taxonomy (NCBI): domain Eukaryota; kingdom Metazoa; phylum Arthropoda; class Insecta; order Coleoptera; family Chrysomelidae; genus Callosobruchus; species Callosobruchus maculatus. The sequence goes on from CATOUR010000384.1 coordinate 27,191, forward strand.
GACTGGACTCCGCGGCGGCGAGCAGCATTACCTGCGCCGGCGTGACCACCTACAAGGCCGTGAAGGTCTCTGACATCAAACCCGGACAGTGGATTGCGATTTACGGTCTGGGTGGCCTGGGCAACCTCGCGCTGCAGTACGCTAAAAACGTCTTTAATGCAAAAGTCATCGCAATCGATGTGAACGACGAACAGCTGAAGCTCGCCGCCAGCATGGGCGCGGATTTAACCGTGAACTCCCGCAGCGAAGATGCGGCAAAAGTGATTCAGGAGAAAACGGGCGGCGCACACGCAGCCGTGGTGACGGCAGTGGCGAAAGCGGCCTTCAACTCCGCCGTTGATGCGGTGCGTGCAGGGGGCCGCGTGGTGGCCGTTGGCCTGCCGCCGGAAGCGATGAGCCTGGATATTCCCCGTCTGGTACTGGACGGCATTCAGGTGGTGGGCTCACTGGTGGGTACCCGTCAGGATCTGCTCGAAGCCTTCCAGTTTGCGGCGGAAGGCAAGGTCGTGCCGAAGGTCACGATGCGTCCGCTTGAAGATATCAACGCCATCTTCAAAGAGATGGAACAGGGCCAGATCCGTGGCCGCATGGTAATTGATTTACGCTCGTAAATCAGGCTTAGTCTCCCCACCTGAGGGCGAGGAGATCTAAACTGAGTAAAATCAGGCCAGCGCCCGGGCGTTGGCCTGGCGCTTTTTGGCACATAAATGGCCATACAACAGCAGCGAGGTCATTGCCGAGAAGGACAAGATCGCGGCCGGAAGCGTGACGTAGCTCCAGCTGAAGCCGAGAACAATCATCATTCCGCCAAAATACGCGCCAATTGCGCTGCCGAGATTGAACGCCATCTGCCCGCCTGCCGCCCCCAGCATCTCGCCCCCTTTCGCATTTTGCAGCAGAAGAATTTGCAGCGGTGCAGAGAGCGCGAACAGCCCGGCACAGCAGATAAATCCCATCACCAGCGAAGCGGTTTTCAGTTCGCCAAAGGCAAACAACGCCAGCAGCGAGGCCACAATCACCAGGTCGGTGGTGGCCGCAATGCGCAAGGGGCTAAAGCGCGCGGATAATTTTCCGCTGAGCATATTACCCAGCACCATGCCCAGCCCCATCAGCATCATGATCGCGGTCATCAGCCCCTCGGAGAAGCCCGATACGTTGACCATAAAGGGCTTCACGAAGCTAAACCAGGCAAACACGCCGGCGTTGCCGAACATCGTGGCGGCAAAAATGAGCCACGGCTCCGGTTTCTTCAGGAAGCGAAATTGTTCCGTCAGCCGGGTGGCTGTCGTGTCGCGTATATCCGGCACCCACAGCAGGACCGACAGGCTCACCAGCGCGTCAAACACCGCAATTAAAAAGAAGGTGTAACGCCAGCTAAACTCGTGCCCAAGCCAGGTTCCCAGCGGTACGCCCAGCAGATTGGCTACGGTCATCCCGGCGATCATCCCGGCGACGGCAACCGTCACCTTTCCCGGCGGTGCGATCTTCGACAGGACGATCGCTCCCACGCCGAAAATCGCGCCGTGCGGGAAGCCTGAGATTAACCGCCCCGCCGCCAGCCCGACATAGGACGTTGAGAAAGTAAACAGAGCATTACCGACGACGCACATCGCCATCAGAAACAGCAGCGTTGTTTTAAGGGAGAATTTGCCGGAGAACAGCGCCACAATCGGCGCGCCGATGACCACGCCAAAGGCGTAAAACGAAATCATATTCCCGGCGGAGGGAATAGAAATTCCCGTGTCATGCGCAAGCTCTGTCAGCACGCCCATGATGCCAAATTCAGCCATCCCCAGGCCAAAGGTGCCAAGCGCCAACGAAAAAATTGTCTTTTTCATACTACAGCCACGTTTGAAAAATATGCAGGGTGCATTATTGATTAAACCTGTATGGTGAGCCAGTTCAAACCAGCTTTCTGACACATTAATCCATTTATTCAGGTCGATTACACTCAGGCCACGGCCTCGATTCCGCGACCGGATACGGGCCGTGCCGCAGAGGTAGCGCCGCTTTCTCGAACGATTTCACAGAATACATATAAAGGACGGCATGCAGATAAGGTTGAATTATCGAAACGCAGAGCTGACAAAATAAACCAAAAATCTTGCTTCAGGCATCTTGCAGATCGAGGGTAATTATACTGGAAGGCGGCTCGCATAATTTATATTACCAGGGGAAACGGTATTGTTTTTTATTGCCTTCGGCCGATAATGGCCTCACCAACCAAGGGGGAATAAAATGAAATCGAACCCATCCAAAAACATTTCTAAAAGAGAGCCTTTCACTGGAACAAGGACTCGCACGCCCTTAACGACAGCGGAGCGCGTGAGGCAACGACAACAGGATAAGGAGTTTATTAAAGCCATGAATGAATTAACGGCTAAAGGCGGATTACTGTCCGATGACCCTTATTTCGGAGGGCTTTGATGTGTTTTCAGTTTGACGTTTATCGTAACCCATCAGACAGAACGCGTGAGTATCAGCCCTATTTTATGATAATTCAGCACGATTATTATGAGGACTTATCGACAAGGCTTGTGGTGCCGTTAAGTTATCATAATCATTTAAAAGGGTATTTTCATGCCGCTACTCCTCTGGTGAATATTGATTTTCAGACTTTTTTTCTGAACACAGCAAACATAACTCACGTGGAGACAAAGAAATTAAATAATAAAAATTATGTATGTAATCTTCGTAGCGCAAGAAGCGGAGTTATTGCGGGAATCGATGCGTTAATTACAAATACATAATTCAGGCCCGCGCAAGCGCAGCGCCGCCGGACAAAGCCGACGGCGCAAGGCTTACTTCAACCCTTCCGAACTCTCTTTTTGCGCTTCAAGACGCTCAACGTCCCGATACCAGCGAGGATGGTGTTTCTGCGCCCAGCGGCGGCTCACCTTCCCTTCAATCATGCCCTTAATCGACCCTTTCACCCAGAATGCCATATACATATGGATCAGGATGGCGTGGATCAGAATAATGGCCGACGTTGCGTGGATCAGCAGCGCGTAGCGCACTACCTGAATCGGGAAGTAGTGGGCGAAATACGGTCGCCAGATGATGACCCCGGTTACCAGCAGCACAAAAATCATGCTCATGATGGTCCAGAACATCATTTTCTGCCCGGCGTTATATTTGCCTACCTTCGCTACTTTATGCTCGTTGCCTTTCAGAACTTCAACGATGCCTTTCACCCACGGAATATCCTGCTTATCCGGGATATTGTGATGGACGAAACGCACGAACATAAACATCAGCACCACGAAAATCAGCACGCCGAAGAACGGGTGAAGAATACGCCCCATCTGCGGTGTCCCGAAGGTTTCCGTCAGCCACTGCAGCGTCGGGAAGAAGAACGAGATGCCGGAGACCGCCACCAGGAAGAAGCAGATGACCACCGTCCAGTGACAGGCGCGATCGACAAATTTGGTGCGCACTATCATTTTCGACTTACTCATGATGCTCCTCCTCGTCGTCATCCACCTCTTTATTCGGCCCAATACCGATGTAGTGATAAATCAGCCCGGCAAAGGTGGCGATAAAGCCCGCCGCCGAGAGCGGCTTAAGCGCCCCTTTCCACAGGTTGATGGAGGTATCGATGGCCGGGTCCTTCGGCAGGTTGTGATACAGCTCCGGCTGGTCATTGTGATGCAGGACATACATTACGTGGGTTCCGCCCACGCCCTGCGGGTTGTAAATACCCGCCTTGTCGTAGCCGCGCGCTTTCAGCTTGTCCACCCGCTGCTGCGCCACCTCGAGCATCTCTTTTTTGGTGCCGAAGTGGATCGCGCCGGTTGGACAGGTCTTGACGCAGGCAGGCTCCTGACCCACGCTAACGCGGTCCACGCACAGCGTGCATTTGTATACCCGGTTATCCTCTTTATTGAGGCGCGGGATATTAAACGGACAGCCCGCAATGCAGTACCCGCAGCCGATGCAGTTATCCTGCTGGAAGTCGACGATCCCGTTGGCATACTGAATAATTGCACCCGCCGACGGACATGCCTTCAGGCAGCCCGGATCTTCACAGTGCATGCAGCCGTCTTTACGGATGAGCCACTCCAGCTTGCCGTTCTGTTCGGTTTCGCTAAAGCGCATCACCGTCCAGGATTTGGCGCTCAGATCCGCCGGGTTATCGTAAACCCCAACGCAGTGCCCCACCTCGTCGCGAATATCGTTCCACTCCGAGCAGGCCACCTGGCAGGCCTTACAGCCCACGCAGGATGAGACATCGATAAGCTTGGCGACTTCAGCCTTGTAATCCCGCGCGCGAGGCGCGGGGGTTATCGGGTTGGTCGCGGAGCGTTTAATAATGTCTTGTGTTTCCATCGCCATTTAATCGCTCCTTACGCTTTCTCGATGTTGACCAGAAACGCTTTGTACTCCGGCGTTTGCGAGTTGGAATCGCCGACGTTTGGCGTCAGGGTATTGGCGATATAGCCTTTCTGCGCCACGCCCTCAAAGCCCCAGTGCAGCGGAATACCGACCGTTTCCACCTGCTGACCGTGAACGTTCAGGGACTGCAAACGACGGGTAACCACCGCGACGGCACGAATAAAGCCGCGCTTGCTGCTCACCTTCACGCGATCGCCATTGGCGATCCCTTTCGCTTTCGCCAGCGTTTCGCTGATCTCCACGAACTGTTCCGGCTGCGCGATGGCGTTGAGCCGCGCGTGCTTGGTCCAGGTGTGGAAATGCTCGGTCAGGCGGTAGGTCGTTCCGACATACGGGAACTTGTCCTTTTTGCCCAGGCGCAGCACGTCGTCTTCATAGATGCGCACCACCGGACTCGACACCACGTTCGGGTGCAGCGGGTTGGTGCCGAGCGGCGTTTCCATCGGCTCGTAGTGTTCCGGGAACGGCCCTTCCGCTAGCTTGTCGATGGCGAACAGGCGTCCCAGCCCTTCCGGCTGCATGATAAACGGCCCGGTGTTGCTGCCCGGTGCGGCGGTGTTGAAGTCCGGGATATCGTTACCCGTCCACTTCGTGCCGTTCCACTCGATCAGCATGCGCTTCGGATCCCACGGCTTGCCATTCACGTCTGCGGATGCACGGTTGTACAGCACGCGACGGTTCAGCGGCCACGCCCATGCCCAGCCCAGCGTGTTGCCCAGGCCTGACGGATCGGCGTTATCGCGGTTCGCCATCTGGTTACCCTGCTCCGTCCAGCTGCCGGTGTAGATCCAGCAGGAAGAGGCGGTGGTACCATCGTCGCGCAGCAGCGCAAAGCTGTTCAGCAGCTGGCCTTTCTTCGCCACCAGGTTGCCGCTGGCGTCGTACAGATCCGCCAGCGCCACGCCGTTATTCTCTTTCGCCACCTCTTCGGACTCGGGACGATCCGGCTGCTTATAGTTCCAGCTCATCTTCAGCAGCGGTTCAGCGCCTTTACCGCCTTCGGTGCGGTACAGCTCGCGCAGGCGATGGTAAATGCCGGCCAGAATTTCACCGTCATTACGCGCCTCGCCCGGCGCATCCTGGCCTTTCCAGTGCCACTGAAGCCAGCGGCCAGAGTTCGCGATGGAGCCATCTTCTTCCGCAAAGCAGGTAGACGGCAGGCGGAACACTTCGGTCTGAATCGCTGCCGGATCGACATCGTTTGATTCACCGTGGTTCTGCCAGAAGGTTGACGTTTCGGTGACCAGCGGATCGATGACCACCATGAACTTCAGCTTGCTCAGGCTGCGGACGACTTTGTTTTTATCCGGGAATGAGGCTACCGGGTTAAAGCCCTGGCAGATATAGCCGGTGACGTCGCCCTTATCCATCATGTTGAAATACTTGATGACGTCGTATGCCTGGTCCCATTTTGGCAACCAGTCGAAGCCCCAGTCATTCTCTTTCTGCGCCGCGTCGCCGTAGAAAGATTTCATCAGGCTCACGGCAAACTTCGGATAGTTGCTCCAGTAGTTCACCTGGTCCGGTCGCGTTGCTTTTGGCGTGTTGGCGTCAAGCCAGCTTTGCCAGTCGCTCTGCTTTTCGGACGGCAGCGTCAGGTAGCCTGGCAGGCTGGTGGACAGCAGGCCGAGGTCGGTTAAGCCCTGAATGTTGGAGTGGCCGCGCAACGCGTTCACGCCGCCGCCGGCCATCCCCATGTTGCCGAGCAGCAGCTGGATCATTGCCATGGTGCGGATGTTCTGCGCGCCGACGGTGTGCTGCGTCCAGCCCAGCGCGTACAGGAACGTGGTGGTTCTGTCGGCGGCACTGGTGGAGGCCAGAACTTCACACACTTTCAGGAAGTCCGCTTTTGGCGTACCGCAGATATTCTCTACCACGTCCGGCGTATAGCGGGAAACGTGCTGTTTCAGCAGATTCCACACGCAGCGCGGATCGGTCAGGGTATCGTCCCGTTTCGCGTAGCCGTTTTCGTCGAACTGATAGTTCCAGGAAGATTTATCGTACTGACGCTTCTCTGCGTCATAGCCGCTGAACAGGCCATCTTCAAAGGCAAAATCTTCCCGCACCAGCAGGCCGGCGTTGGTGTAATGCTTAACGTATTCCGCGTTAATCTTGTTGTTTTCGATCAGGTACAACAGCACGCCGGAGAGGAACGTAATGTCCGTACCGGAGCGGATCGGCGCATAAATATCGGCCACCGATGCCGTGCGCGTAAAGCGCGGATCGACGACGATCAGCGTCGCATCGTTGTTGTTTTTCGCTTCCATCGCCCAGCGGAAGCCCACCGGATGGGCTTCTGCGGCGTTACCGCCCATCACCACCACGACGTTTGCGTTTTTGATATCAACCCAGTGGTTGGTCATCGCACCGCGACCAAATGTTGGAGCAAGACTTGCTACCGTTGGTCCGTGTCAGACGCGCGCCTGGTTATCAACCGCCAGCATGCCGAGGGAGCGCACAAATTTTTGCGTCAGCATGCCGGTTTCATTACTCGCCGCAGACGCGCACAGCATCCCGGTGGAGGTCCAGCGGTTAACCGTGACGCCCTGCTCGTTCTTTTCAATAAAGTTGGCGTCCCGGTCCGCTTTCATCAGTTTTGCGATACGGGAGAATGCGTCGTCCCAGGAGATGCGCTGCCACTTGTCGGAACCCGGCGCACGATACTCGGGATAGCGCAGGCGGTTTTCACTGTGAACGTAGTCCAGCAGCCCCGCCCCTTTCGGGCAAAGCGCCCCGCGGCTCACCGGATGATCCGGATCCCCTTCAATATGATAAATCGCTTCTTTGGCGTTCTTCGCGCCATCACCCAGGCTATACATCAATAGCCCACAACCCACGGAGCAGTATGTGCAGGTGTTACGGATCTCTTTCGCACGCAGCAGTTTATAGTTGCGTGCCTGAGCCAGCGCCATTTTGGGAGCGAATCCCAGCATAGCGGCTGTTGTTCCGGCCATACCGCCCGCGCAGATTTTAAAGAATTGTCTGCGGCTGACGTCCATTGCTGTCCTCGTTATCTGATAAGACTTCGCGCCGCAAACTAACAGCAAAGCCCCTGTTTTTTTTGCGTCAAATCAAGGTCGTCAAAGTTCGCCCCCTTAATAGTCACCGCCGGTACGTTTTTTTAACCCTTATGGGTTAACTGGGTCTGAGAAAATTCGCCAGAAGAAGCGGATAGATGCTATAAGTTTTCCCTTTGATTTTTAGGGGACTGGCTGGGTAATGGACAGAAAAAGAGCAACGCTGATTGGTCTGGCGGCCATACTGCTGTGGAGCACGATGGTAGGACTTATCCGCAGCGTAAGTGAGGGGCTCGGCCCGGTGGGCGGCGCGGCGATGATCTACACCGTCAGCGGGTTACTGTGCCTGGTGACGGTGGGCTTTCCGGATCTGCGGCGTTTTTCCACGCGCTATCTCATAGCGGGCAGCGTCCTGTTTGTCAGCTATGAGATGTGCCTTGCCCTGTCGCTGGGCTATGCCGCGACGCGCTCGCAGGCCATTGAGGTAGGCATGGTCAACTACCTCTGGCCGAGCCTGACGATCGTGTTCGCCATTCTGTTCAACGGGCAAAAATCTACCCTGTGGGTGGTGCCTGGGCTTCTCGTCTCGCTGTTGGGCGTGTGCTGGGTTTTAGGCGGCGGAAGCGGCCTGCACGTGGATGACATTATGCGCAACGTCGTCTCCAGCCCGCTAAGCTACGGGCTGGCGTTTGCCGGTGCCTTCATCTGGGCCGCCTACTGCACCGTCACCAGCAAGTACGCGAAGGGGCAAAACGGCATCACCCTTTTCGTCCTGCTGACCGCCATAAGCCTGTGGGTTAAATATGCCTTAAGCGATCAGCCTGACATGCTGTTCAGCGTACCGGTGGTGGTGAAGCTGTTAATGTGCGGCGTTGCCCTCGGCTTCGGCTATGCGGCCTGGAATATAGGCATTCTTCACGGGAACGTGACGATGCTTGCAGCAGTATCTTATTTTACGCCGGTACTTTCCGCCGCGCTCGCGGCTATTTTGCTCAGCTCTCCCCTTTCATTCGCGTTCTGGCAGGGCGCACTGCTGGTTTGCGCCGGTTCACTGCTGTGCTGGTACGCCACACGTAAATAACCCTGCACGCTTTTGCCGGGTACGCGCGTTGCCCGGCAGAAAATTAACAATAATTTAAAATGTGATCACACATCAGAATATTATTCATAACATTAGAGCGCACAGGACATTCTGATTATAGTGCTAAAACTCACCGATATTCTGGCGCTAAATTGACATAAACTGACAACGCGCGAAATTAATGCAGGCTTAATATTTACCCCCTAAATAGCACAATGTGCAATAGTTTATTTCTGGGTGTTTCTGATGAAAATTAAGCAACCACATTAGCAAATTCTCATAACCATCTGTTTCTACGATAGAAAACCATCAGAAATATTTATTTCCGCTCGCCTGTTTAACTCGCTGACGTAAAAAACATAAACGCTCAAAAACTATGTGGGTGCATATTATCCTGATTGGTTAATAATCGCTTTATGTATATTTATTCATCGAATCAGGCGGTTCGACGGCAATTTTTCAGATCATGATCACACTAATTGAAATTATCTTTAATATTTTGAAACTTATTATTGAAACCAGACTACGGAATTTCAAAAATAGTCTGCCATTGACGATCTGCCTCGTTTAAAAATCGTCCAGTTGGCTTAGGAAACACCTAAATAAAATTATAAGGATTATTTAAGATGAAACTTAAATTAGTTGCAGTGGCAGTCACTTCCATGTTGGCAGCAGGCGTTGTTAACGCAGCTGAAGTTTTTAACAAAGACGGTAACAAACTGGACCTGTACGGCAAAGTTACGGGTCTGCACTATTTCTCTGATGATACGGATAACGACGGCGACAAAACTTACGTTCGTCTGGGTTTCAAAGGTGAAACGCAGATCAACGACCAGATGACCGGTTACGGCCAATGGGAATATGAGTTCAAGGGCAACCGCTCTGAAGATCAGGGTTCCGACGGCAACAAAACCCGTCTGGCATTTGCTGGCCTGAAATTCAACAAGTTTGGTTCTTTCGACTACGGTCGTAACTACGGCGTTGCTTACGACATCGGCGCATGGACTGACGTTCTGCCAGAATTCGGTGGCGATACCTGGACTCAGGCCGACGGCTTCATGACCAGCCGTACTACCGGCGTTGCCACCTACCGTAACACCGACTTCTTCGGTCTGGTTGACGGCCTGAACGTTGCTGCCCAGTACCAGGGTAAAAACGACCGTACCGACATCACCGAATCTAACGGTGACGGCTGGGGTCTGTCCTCTACCTATGAGTTCGACGGTTTCGCGGCGGGCGCAACTTACGCAAAATCTGACCGTACCGACCGTCAGGTTAATGCTGCAAGCGACCTGAACGCAGGCGGTGAAAATGCGGAAGTCTGGGCTGCCGGCCTGAAGTACGATGCGAACAACATCTACCTGGCAACCACCTACTCTGAAACCCGCAACATGACCGCGTTCGGTAACGGCCACATCGCCAACAAAGCGCAGAACTTCGAAGTTGTTGCTCAGTATCAGTTCGACTTCGGCCTGCGTCCGTCCATCGCTTACCTGAAATCCAAAGGTAAAGACATCGGCTCTTACGGCGACCAGGACCTGGTTGAATACGTTGACGTTGGCGCGAGCTACTACTTCAACAAAAACATGTCTACCTACGTTGATTACAAAATCAACCTGCTCGACGACAACAAGTTCACCAGCGATGCAAAAATTGCAACCGACAACATCGTGGCTGTAGGTCTGACCTACCAGTTCTAAGATGCGTTAGTGCAGAAAGGCCAGCCCTCGCGGCTGGCCTTTTTTGTTACTGCTGCGGCGCTTTCGCCAGGCTAAACCAGATCCCCACCGCCAGAACCAGCAGCATGCCTCCCGCACTGCCTAACGCCACGCTGTGCGAGGTGATAAACGCGGATTTCGCCGCCGACATCACCGACTCGGCCAGTGCAGGCGTCAGATCCTGCGCGACGCTCATCGCTTCACCGATTGACGACGACGCTTTCTCGCTAAGGGACGCGTTCAGCCCCTGCGGCAGCGCAATCGACGCCGAGAAGCTGCGGGTCAGCAGCAGTCCGAAAATGGCAATTCCCAGACCCGCGCCCAGCTCATAGGACATGGTTTCGATCGCCCCTGCGGCAGCGGCCTTCTCTTTCGGCGCCGCGGCCATGATCGCAGAGGTGGATGCCAGCAGCGCGCTGGCGGCACTGAAGCCCAGCAGCACCATCAGGCTCCACGCCTGCCACTGCTGCGTGCTGAAGTCGAGCATCGACAGGCCGATAAAGCTGACCGCACTGAGCCCCATGCCCCCGGCCGCGACGATGCGCAGCCCCAGGCGACCGACCAGCACCCCGGCGATAGGCCCGCTAAATCCACTCGCCACCATCACCGGCAGCATAAACATCCCCGCTTCGAACGGCGTAAAGCCATGAACGAACTGCAGCTCCTGCGCCATCAGCAGCTCAAAGCCCACCAGCGCGATCATGGCGGTCATCGCCATCACCACGCCGCTTAAAATAATGCGATGGCAAAACAGGCGCATGTCGATCATCGGCACGCGCGCCCGCAACTGAATGCGGATGAAGATAAACAGCATCACCGCCCCGGTGAGTAAGGTACCGAGCACCAGCCACGGAGACAGCACGCCTTTCAGCGCGGTTTTGGCGCTATACACCAGCAGCAAAATGGCCACAATCAGCATGATGGCGTGGCTGATATTGAGCGGCTGTTCAGGCCGTCCCTGCTGAGCTGGCACGAACCGCGCAGCGAGCGAGACCACGACCAGCACGATCGGCACGTTGATCAGGAATACCGATCCCCAGTAAAAATGCTCCAGCAGCATACCGCCAATCAGCGGGCCGAACGCCGCCCCGCCCGAGCCGACGGCGGCCCAGACGCCAAGAGCGATATTACGGTGCCGCGCGTCGATAAACAGCGTGCGGATCCCGGCAAGCGTGGCCGGAATGATCATCGCCGCGCCAATAGCCAGCGACGCGCGGGCAGCAATTAGCCAGCCCGCAGACGGTGCAAAGGCCGCCGCCAGAGACGACAGGCCAAACAGCGTGCTGCCGATCATCAGCAGGCGCTTGAAGCCTATGCGATCCCCCAGCGCGCCCATCGGCAGCACCATTCCCGCCATGACCAGCGAATAAATATCGATAATCCACAGCAATTCATTGCCGCTGGCGCCCAGCGTCATGCTCAATGTCGGTGCGGCCACGTGCAGCACCGTCGCGTCAATCGCCACCGGTATATACACCAGCACGATAATCACCAACGCTAACCACTGACGAAACATAAATTTCCTTATCAGATAAAAACTGGACACATGTCCAGATTGCGATCCTACGTAAAGTTGAACACTTGTCCAGCTTTTTGTTACACTCGTTTCGTTCCCATTGAGAGTGAGAAATTATGCGTTATCTGAGCAAGGACGAGCGTCGGGAAGAGATCTTACAGGCCGCGATGCGCGTGGCGCTGACCGAAGGACTGGCCGCGATGACCGTTCGCCGCATCGCCACCGAAGCGGGCGTAGCCACCGGGCAGGTTCATCACCATTTTGCTTCGGCTGGCGAGCTAAAATCGCTGGCGTTTGTCCGCCTGATCCGCGATTTGCTGGATGCTGAAGTGGTGGGTGAAAATGCCAGCTGGCGGGAGCGGCTGCACGCCATGCTCGGCAGCGATGATGGCGGTTTTGAGCCCTACATTCGCCTGTGGCGTGAGGCGCAAATTCTTGCCAGCCGGGATAATGACGTCAAAGGCGCTTACGTGCTGACCATGGAAATGTGGCACCAGGAGACGGTCGCGATTATTCGTGCCGGCGCGCAGGCTAATGCCTTTACCCTTGATGACCTGCCGGAAAATATTGCATGGCGTTTAATCGGCCTGGTATGCGGGCTGGACGGAATTTACGTCCTAAATATGCCCGAAATGGACGATGCGGCATTTAATAAGCATCTGGATAAACTGATCTCCCTCGAATTGTTTTAATACTCCCATTGGGGTATTAATTCCCTCCAAAAGTTACAATTAGTAACACATAATGCGAACCCTGATTCCCTTTCCAAACTCAGGGATTCGCTTTTTTATCTATCCTTTCAGATGTATCCCATAACATCCAATAATTTTCACAAGCAGCCAACAGGCATCCTTCTGTTTTTACTTGTTTTTTCTCTCCATTTGGTTAAGCAAGAGGGCGATATGTCACATCAAAGTGAGAAGAGTAATCAACATTTGTTGAGTAACTGGAAACCGGAAAACGCGCAATTTTGGGAGAATAAAGGGAAACATATCGCTCGAAGAAATCTATGGATTTCTGTGGCTTGTTTGCTGCTGGCGTTTTGCGTGTGGATGTTATTTAGCGCCATTGCGGTAAATCTTAATAAAGTCGGATTTAATTTCAGCACCGACCAGCTTTTTATGCTAACGGCGCTACCTTCTCTCTCCGGCGCAATATTGCGTGTCCCCTACTCTTTTATGGTGCCGATATTTGGCGGGCGGTACTGGACCGTGTTAAGTACCGTTATCCTCGTCGTGCCCTGCGTCTGGCTGGGGATCGCCATTCAAAACACCGCTACCCCATACTGGGTCTTTATCATCATTGCGCTGCTGTGCGGTTTTGCCGGTGCCAACTTCGCTTCCAGCATGGGTAATATCAGCTTCTTCTTCCCGAAGGCCAGGCAGGGCAGCGCGCTGGGCATTAACGGCGGGCTGGGCAATCTGGGCGTCAGCGTGATGCAGCTGGTCGCGCCGCTGGTGATTTTCCTGCCGATGTTCACCTTCCTCGGCGTGCACGGCGTACCGCAGGAGGACGGCTCGACAATGTGGCTGGCTAACGCGGCCTGGATCTGGGCGCCGCTGCTGATTCTGGCCACGCTTGCCGCCTTCTTCGGCATGAACGATATCGCCAGCTCGAAAGCGTCTATTGCCAGCCAGCTTCCGGTGCTTAAGCGTTTTCACCTCTGGCTGCTGAGCCTGCTTTATCTCGCCACCTTCGGCTCGTTCATCGGTTTCTCGGCGGGCTTTGCCATGCTGTCGAAGACCCAGTTCCCGGACGTAAATATCCTGCACCTCGCCTTCTTCGGCCCGCTGATTGGTGCCCTGGCGCGTTCGGCGGGTGGGATGATCTCGGACAAACTGGGCGGCGTGCGGGTGACGCTTTTCAACTTTGTCTTTATGGCCGTCTTTAGCGCCCTGATTTTCCTGACGCTTCCCGGCTCGGGTTCAGGCAGCTTTATCGCGTTCTATCTGGTCTTTATGGGTCTGTTCCTTACCGCCGGTCTCGGCAGCGGGTCGACCTTCCAGATGATCGCGATTATTTTCCGCCAAATCACCATCGATCGGGTGAAAAAGCAGGGCGGCACCGACGAGCAGGCGCAGCATGAGGCGGTGACCGAAACCGCCGCCGCGCTGGGCTTTATCTCTGCCATCGGTGCGGTCGGCGGCTTCTTTATTCCTAAAGCCTTTGGCACGTCGCTGGCGATGACCGGCTCGCCGGTGGGCGCCATGAAGGTATTCCTCGTGTTTTACATCGTCTGCGTGTTCGTCACCTGGCTGGTGTATGGCCGCAAATCCTCACAAAAATAATAACTATATCTTCGCCGGAGCGTGCGCCTCGCCCTCCGGCAATGCTATCGAAGCAGGAGAAATGTCATGAGCAAACTGTTGGACCGCTTCCGTTACTTCAAAACAAAAGGCGACAGTTTCGCCGATGGGCACGGGCAGGTGTATCACACCAACCGCGACTGGGAGGACAGCTACCGTCAGCGCTGGCAGTTCGACAAAATTGTGCGCTCCACCCACGGCGTTAACTGTACCGGCTCCTGTAGCTGGAAAATCTACGTTAAAAACGGCCTGGTGACCTGGGAAACCCAGCAGACCGACTATCCGCGTACCCGCCCTGACCTGCCTAACCATGAGCCGCGCGGCTGCCCGCGTGGCGCGAGCTACTCGTGGTATCTGTACAGCGCCAACCGTCTTAAATACCCGCTGGTGCGCCGCAGGCTAATTGAGCTCTGGCGCGAGGCGCTGGCACAGCATAGCGATCCGGTGCTGGCCTGGGATGCCATCCAGAACGATCCGCAAAAGGCGCAGAGCTACAGGCAGGCGCGCGGACGCGGGGGATTTATCCGCTCGAACTGGAAAGAGCTGAACCAGCTGATCGCCGCCGCCAACGTCTGGACCATCAAGCACTATGGCCCGGACCGCGTGGCCGGCTTCTCGCCTATCCCGGCGATGTCGATGGTCTCTTACGCCGCCGGCACGCGCTACCTCTCCCTGATCGGCGGTACCTGCCTCAGCTTCTACGACTGGTACTGTGACCTGCCGCCCGCGTCGCCAATGACCTGGGGCGAACAGACCGACGTGCCGGAATCCGCCGACTGGTATAACTCAAGCTACATCATCGCCTGGGGCTCAAACGTGCCGCAGACGCGTACTCCTGATGCCCATTTCTTCACCGAGGTGCGTTACAAAGGCACCAAGACCGTCGCCATCACCCCGGACTTCTCGGAGGTGGCAAAGCTGAGCGACCAGTGGCTGGCACCGAAACAGGGTACCGACAGCGCGCTCGCCATGGCGATGGGCCATGTAATCCTCAAAGAGTTCCACCTCGATAACCCAAGCGACTACTTTCTCAACTACTGCCGCCGCTATACCGATATGCCAATGCTGGTGCTGCTCGACGAGCAGGCAGACGGTCGCGTGGTGCCGGGCCGCATGCTGCGCGCGTCGGATCTGGCCGAGGGGCTGGGAGAAGCCAACAATCCGGAGTGGAAAACCGTTGCCTTTGACGTCGCCGGGAATCTGGTGGTGCCGAACGGCTCCATTGGCTTCCGCTGGGGCGAAAAAGGCAAATGGAACCTGGAATCGCTTGCCGCGGGCCAGGAAACCGAGCTGACCCTTTCGCTGCTCATCACCCACGACAGCGTGGCCGACGTCGCCTTCCCGTACTTTGGCGGCAACGAGAACCCGCATTTTCGCAGCGTGAAGCACGAACCGGTGCTGACGCGCCGCGTGCCGAGTAAAACCCTCACGCTCGCCGACGGCAGCGAGAAACGCGTGGTCAGCGTTTACGATCTGGTGCTGGCGAACTACGGCCTCGATCGCGGCCTCGAAGACGGCAACGCGGCAACGAGCTACGCCGAGGTTAAAGCCTACACTCCAGCCTGGGGCGAGCAGATTACCGGCGTACCCGCGTACCTCATCGAAAAAATCGCCCGCGAGTTTGCCGACACCGCGCATAAAACCCACGGCCGTTCGATGATCATCCTCGGTGCCGGTGTGAACCACTGGTACCACATGGACATGAACTACCGCGGGATGATCAACATGCTGGTCTTCTGCGGCTGCGTCGGGCAGAGCGGCGGCGGCTGGTCGCACTATGTCGGGCAGGAAAAGCTGCGTCCGCAAACCGGCTGGCTGCCGCTGGCCTTCGCGCTGGACTGGAACCGCCCGCCGCGCCAGATGAACAGCACCTCGTACTTTTATAATCACGCCAGCCAGTGGCGCTATGAGAAGCTGACCGCGCAGGAGCTGCTCTCACCGCTGGCGGACGCGTCGAAATTTACCGGCCACCTGATTGATTTTAACGTTCGCGCCGAGCGCATGGGCTGGCTCCCGTCCGCACCTCAGCTCAACCTTAACCCGCTGCACGTGAAGGCGCGCGCCGACGCCGCCGGGATGTCGCCGCAGGATTACACCGTTCAGGCGTTAAAATCGGGCGATATCCGCTTCGCCTGCGAACAGCCCGACAGCGGCAAGAACCACCCGCGCAACCTGTTCGTCTGGCGCTCTAACCTGCTCGGCTCGTCCGGTAAAGGCCATGAGTACATGCTGAAATATCTGCTCGGCACCGAGAGCGGTATTCAGGGTGAAGATTTAGGCTCAACGGACGACGTGAAGCCTGAGGAAGTGGAGTGGCAGACCGCCGCCATCGAGGGCAAGCTCGACCTGCTGGTGACGCTCGATTTCCGCATGTCCAGCACCTGCCTGTTCTCCGACATCGTGCTGCCGACCGCCACCTGGTATGAAAAAGACGACATGAACACCTCGGACATGCATCCGTTTATTCATCCGCTTTCCGCCGCCGTTGATCCGGCGTGGGAGTCCCGCAGCGACTGGGAGATCTACAAGGGCATCGCCAAAGTCTTCTCCGAGGTCTGCGTCGGCCACCTGGGGACCGAAACCGACGTGGTGCTACAGCCGCTACAGCACGACTCGCCGGGGGAACTGTCGCAGCCGTTCGATATTCTCGACTGGCGCAAAGGCGAATGCGATTTGATCCCCGGCAAAACCGCGCCAACCATTGCGGTCGTCGAGCGCAACTACCCGGAAACCTACGAGCGCTTTACGGCGCTTGGGCCGCTGCTGGACAAGCTCGGCAACGGCGGGAAAGGCATTTCCTGGAACACCCAGAAGGAGGTCGATTTCCTCGGCAAGCTCAATTACGTCAAGCTCGACGGCCCGGCGAAAGGCCGTCCGCGCATTGAAACCGCCATTGACGCTTCTGAGGTGATCCTCGCCCTCGCGCCGGAAACCAACGGTCAGGTAGCGGTAAAAGCGTGGGAAGCGCTGGGCGAAATGACCGGGCGCGATCACACCCATCTTGCGCTGAACAAGGAAGACGAGAAAATTCGCTTCCGCGACATCCAGGCGCAGCCGCGTAAAATTATCTCCAGCCCGACGTGGTCCGGCCTTGAGAGCGAGCACGTGTCGTATAACGCGGGCTATACCAACGTTCACGAGCTGATCCCGTGGCGCACGATTTCGGGCCGCCAGCAGCTGTATCAGGATCACGCCTGGATGCGCGCCTTCGGGGAGAGCCTGGTGGCCTATCGTCCGCCGATTGACACCCGCAGCGTCACCCATATGCGCGAGATCCCGCCGAACGGCTTCCCGGAAAAAGCGCTGAACTTCCTTACGCCGCACCAGAAATGGGGCATTCACTCCACCTACAGCGAAAACCTGCTGATGCAGACCCTGTCGCGCGGGGGGCCAATCGTCTGGATCAGCGAAACCGATGCCCGCGAGCTGGGCATTGAAGACAACGACTGGATCGAAGCCTTCAACGCCAACGGCGCCCTCACCGCCCGCGCGGTGGTCAGCCAGCGCGTGCCGCCGGGTATGACCATGATGTACCACGCCCAGGAGCGCATTCTGACATTCCGGGCTCGGAAGTGACCGGACGGCGCGGCGGGATCCACAACTCGGTAACCCGCGTCTGCCCGAAACCGACCCACATGATTGGCGGCTACGCGCAGCTGGCGTACGGCTTCAACTATTACGGCACCGTCGGCTCGAACCGCGACGAGTTCATCATGATCCGCAAAATGAAAAACATTAACTGGCTGGACGGCGAAGGTCGGGATCAGGTACAGGAGGCGAAAAAATGAAAATACGCTCACAGGTTGGCATGGTACTGAATCTCGATAAATGCATCGGCTGCCACACCTGCTCGGTCACCTGCAAGAACGTCTGGACCGGGCGCGAAGGGGATGGAATATGCGTGGTTTAACAACGTGGAGACCAAACCGGGCATCGGCTATCCCAAAAACTGGGAAGATCAGGAGGAGTGGCAAGGCGGCTGGACTCCGCGGCATTCACGGCAAGCTGACGCCGCGCCTCGGCGGGCAAAATGGGGGTGCTGTCGAAATATTTTCTAACCCGGTCCTGCCGCAGATTGATGATTATTATGAACCCTTTACCTTTGATTATCAGGATCTGCACCGCGCGCCGGAGGGGGATCACCTCCCTACCGCCCGCCCCCGCTCGCTGATTGACGGCAAGCGGATGGATAAGATCGTCTGGGTCCAAACTGGGAGGAGCTGCTGGGCGGCGAGTTCGAAAAACGCGCCCGCGACCGCAACTTCCAGAAGATCCAGAAAGAGATGTACGGCCAGTTCGAAAACACCTTCATGATGTACCTGCCGCGCCTGTGCGAGCACTGCCTGAACCCGAGCTGCGTCGCCACCTGCCCGAGCGGTGCGATATACAAGCGCGAAGAGGACGGCATTGTGCTGATTGACCAGGACAAATGCCGCGGCTGGCGTCTGTGCATCAGCGGCTGCCCGTACA
Organism: Callosobruchus maculatus; assembly: GCA_951848785.1. Taxonomy (NCBI): domain Eukaryota; kingdom Metazoa; phylum Arthropoda; class Insecta; order Coleoptera; family Chrysomelidae; genus Callosobruchus; species Callosobruchus maculatus. Next base: position 45,694 of record CATOUR010000384.1, read on the forward strand.
AGAAAATCTACTTCAACTGGAAAAGCGGCAAGTCAGAAAAATGCATCTTCTGCTATCCGCGCATCGAGTCCGGCCAGCCGACCGTCTGCTCGAAACCTGCGTCGGGCGCATCCGCTATCTCGGCGTGCTTCTGTATGACGCTGACCGTATAGAAGAAGCGGCCAGCACCGAGCATGAAACCGATCTGTACGAGCGCCAGTGCGGACGTGTTCCTCAACCCGAACGATCCGGCGGTGATTGAAGAAGCGCTGAAGCAGGGCATCCGCAAAACGTATCGACGCCGCCCAGCGATCTCCGGTCTACAAGATGGCGATGGACTGGAAGCTCGCCCTGCCCCGCTGCACCCGGAATACCGCACCCTACCGATGGTCTGGGTACGTGCCGCCGCTGTCGCCGATTCAGTCTTACGCGGACGCGGGCGGCCTGCCCCAGAGCGACGGCGTTCTGCCTGCGGTTGAAAGCCTGCGCATTCCGGTGCAGTACCTGGCGAACATGCTCAGCGCCGGCGATACCGGCCCGGTGCTGCGCGCCCTGAAGCGCATGATGGCGATGCGCCACTACAAGCGCTCCCAGACCGTAGAAGGCGTAACCGATACCCGCGCCATCGAAGAGGTGGGCCTGACCGAAGCGCAGGTCGAGGAGATGTACCGCTATCTGGCCATTGCCAACTACGAAGACCGCTTCGTGATCCCGACCAGCCACCGTGAAATGGCGCGCGACGCCTTCCCGGAGAAAAACGGCTGCGGCTTCACCTTTGGCGACGGCTGCCACCGGCTCCGACACCAATTCAACCTCTTCAACAGCAGCCGCATCGACGCGATCAACATCACCGAGGTGCGCGAACATGGGGAGGGAGAGTAATGCAGATCCTCAAAATCATCGCGCTGCTGATTGAGTATCCCGATGAGCTGCTGTGGGAAAACCGCGAAGAAGCGCTATCCCTGATAGCGCAGGACGCGCCCATGCTGCTGCCGTTTGCGCAGCAGCACTGAGCGCCCCGCTGCTGGATAAGCAGGCCGAGTGGTGTGAAGTGTTTGAACGCGGCCGCGCGACGTCGCTGCTGCTGTTCGAGCATGTTCACGCCGAGTCCCGCGATCGCGGTCAGGCAATGGTCGATCTCATGGGGCAGTATGAGAAAGCCGGGCTGGAGCTGGACTGCCGCGAGCTGCCGGACTACCTGCCCCTCTACCTGGAGTATCTCAGCCTGGTCAGCGACGACGAGGCGCGTGAAGGGCTGCAAAACGTCGCGCCGATCCTGGCGCTGATTGGTGGGCGCCTCAAGCAGCGCGACGTCGCGCATTACCAGCTGTTTGACGCCCTGCTGGCGCTGGCGGGAACGCGGCTTTCCAGCGACAGCGTGGCAAAACAGGTGTCCGGTGAAAAACGGGATGATACCCGTCAGGCGCTGGACGCCGTGTGGGAAGAGGAACAGGTGAAGTTTATCGAAGACAACGTGACATCGGTGCGACAGCTCGCCGATGCAGCAATATCAACGACGCTTTAGCCAGGACGTTGCGCCGCAGTACGTAGACGTCAGCGCCGGAGGCCCAAAATGACACATTACCTGAACGTGTTTTTCTACGACATTTATCCGTACATCTGCGCCACCGTATTTTTCCTCGGTAGCTGGCTGCGCTACGACTACGGGCAATACACATGGCGCGCCTCATCGAGCCAGATGCTCAGCAAGCGCGGAATGAACTGGGCCTCAAACCTGTTTCACGTCGGGATTCTGGGGATCTTTTTCGGGCACCTGTTCGGCATGTTAACCCCGCACTGGATGTACGCCTGGTTTTTACCGATCGCCGTTAAGCAGCAGCTGGCGATGGTGCTCGGTGGCGTTTGCGGAATATTGACGCTTGTAGGCGGCGCTGATGCTGCTCTATCGCCGCCTGTTTAACCAGCGGGTGCGCGCCACCTCGACCACGCCGGATATCATTATTATGAGCATCTTGCTGTTCCAGTGCATCCTTGGCCTGAGCACGATCCCCTTCTCTGCCCGCTACCCGGACGGCAGCGAGATGATGAAGCTGGTTGGCTGGGCGCAGGGTATCGTCACCTTCCGCGGCGGCTCTTCGGAGATGCTGAACGGGGTGGACTTTATCTTCCGCGTGACCTGGTGCTGGGGATGACGATCTTCCTTGCTCTTCCCGTTTCACCCGTCTGGTACACGTGTGGAGCGCGCCGTTTGAGTATTTTACCCGCCGGTATCAGGTGGTGAGATCGCGCCGCTGAGCACCTCGGCTGGCGAGATAAAAGCAGAACGGCAACCAGGGTTGCCGTTTTTTTGCTTTCGCCCTCAGCGCGTGAGCGGAACGGTGTGAAGGCATCAGCGCGCGGTACGCTAATCCCTATTTCCCGGCCTGCGGATGCGTATCAAACCCTGCCATCACCGCCGGTCAACTCTGCCAGGGAAAAACCGTGCTTCGGATCGTCAAACGCCCAGCCCAAAGCGCTCCTGCATAAGCTGATACAGCGCTTGTGCATCCGGCAGCGCAATCTGCTCCTCCACGCGGCCGTTCTGCCAGTGGGTAAAGTTGAAGTTGGTCAGCGTGAGCTTGCCCCCGTCCGGCAGGTGGCGGCACATGAGCAGATGATGGCGGAAATGCGACTGCGGCCAGTGCGCGGACCAGAAGTTTCCCATCACGTAATCACTGAAATACTGGGTCGTCAGGTCAAAGTGGTACATCGACTGCCAGTGCTCGTGATGGCGGAACTGCAGCACCCAGTCGTTGCCCTCGCTCAGCAGGCGGTACATGCCGTGCGGGGTCTCCTGCTCCTCGTTGGCGAGTAACCGAATCGGCGCCGTCAGCGTTTGTCCGCCAAACCCCACATCGGCGATCCAGCGCTCGCCGTTCAGCTCCACCAGCAGCAGCCGGTGCGTGCGCGGCGGCATCTGGGACGGATTTGCCAGCACGACCCGCCCCAGCACGCTGCGTACCGTAAATCCGACTTCACGTAATACTCGCTCGAACAGGCCGTTTTGCTCGAAGCAGTATCCCCCGCGCCGGGCGGTAACCAGTTTGTCCACCAGACACCCGTCGTCCAGATGGATCTCCCGCGGCAAAACGACGTCGATATTCTCGAAAGGGATCGCGCAGTTGTGGTGTAAATGCAGGCGCGCGCAGGGTGTCGATATCAACAGACGTCGGCAGCGTCCAGCCGATGCGGGCGAAGTAGGCAGTCAGAAATGGGGACATGCTTCAGTTTCCTTGAGAGTGATGTTGAGTTTATAAACTAATTTTGCGCACCCACTTTGATTTCCGTGCTTTTTCGCCATACTCATCACTAAAATAAGGAGCCACCATGAGCCACTTTCGCCCTGTTGAATTACGACATGCCAGCCGCCTTTTGAATCACGGTCCGACCGTGCTCATCACCAGCCGGGATGACGTCATCGATCGTCGCAACGTCATGGCCGCCGCGTGGTCTATGCCGGTAGAGTTTGAACCCCCGCGTATCGCGATAGTGGTGGACAAAAGCGCGTGGTCAAGGGAGCTGATCGAGGCGCAGCGGAAAATTCGGCATTGTGATACCCGGCGTGGCGGCAGCAAACTGGACCTACGCCGTCGGCAGCGTCAGCGGCGCGACGAGGATAAGTTTAACTGCTACGGGATCCCGGTTATTCATGGCCCCGAGCTTGGCCTGCCGGTCATTGAAGAGAAATGTCTGGCGTGGATGGAGTGCCGGCTATTGCCCGCGACCTCTGCGGCAGAGAAATATGACACCCTGTTTGGTGAGGTCGTTTCCGCCGCCGCGGACGAACGCGCGTTCGTTGCCGGACGCTGGCAGTTTGACGGGATAGGCTGAATACGCTGCATCATCTTGGCGCCGGAACGTTTGTCGCCAGCGGGAAAATGGTTAAGGCGCCGGAGTAATGCAACCTCAAAAGAGAAAGCCCCCTTCCTGAGGAAGAGGGCTTTTTTATTACCTCACACGCTTCGCAATGATCTCAATCCGCTACGTTCCGCGGTGCTTCTGCGAAATGATGGAACTCCATCGTATACGTCGCGCGCCCCTGGGACATTGAGCGCAGCGTGGTGGCGTAGCCAAACATTTCGGCCAGCGGCACGTCAGCGCGAATAATCTGGCTGCCGTACTGCTCTGCCATGCCCTGCACCATGCCGCGGCGGGAGGAGAGATCGCCCATAATATTACCGGCATACTCTTCCGGCGTTTTCCACCTCGACGTGCATGACCGGCTCAAGAATAACCGGGTCCGCGCGCCGTGCGCCCTCCTTAAAGCCGAGGATTGCCGCCATGCGGAAGGCCATTTCCGACGAGTCGACGTCATGGTACGAACCGAACGTCAGGGTGGCCTTCACGTCGACTACCGGATAACCCGCCAGCACCCCGGTATTCATGGCCTCGCGCAGCCCTTTTTCCACGGAGGGGATGTACTCGCGCGCACCACGCCGCCTTTGGTGGCGTCTTCAAAGACAAAACCGCTTCCGGCGTCCAGCGGCTCCAGGCTCAGGACTACGTGGCCGTACTGCCCTTTACCGCCGGACTGCCGGACAAATTTGCCTTCGATATCCTTCACCGCCTTACGCAGGGTTTCGCGGTAGGTGACCTGTGGACGACCAATATTTGCCTCCACGCCAAACTCCCGCTTCATGCGGTCGACGATGATTTCCAGGTGCAGCTCGCCCATGCCGGAGATAATCGTCTGGCCGGACTCCTCGTCCGTGTGCAGGCGGAACGATGGATCCTCCGCCGCCAGGCGCTGCAGCGCGATCCCCATTTTCTCCTGGTCGGCCTTGGTTTTTGGCTCGATCGCCAGCGAAATAACCGGATCCGGGAACTCCATGCGTTCAAGCGTGATTACCGCATTCGGATCGGTGAGCGTATCGCCGGTGGTAACGTCTTTCAGCCCGACGCAGGCCGCGATATCGCCCGCACGCAGCTCGTCCACCTCGTGGCGATCGTTGGCATGCATCAGCACGATGCGCCCGATACGCTCTTTCTTGCCCTTCACCGGGTTATAGACCGCGTCGCCTTTGCGCAGTATGCCGGAGTAGACGCGGATAAAGGTCAGCTGGCCGACGTACGGATCGCTCATCAGCTTGAAGGCCAGCGCCGAGAACGGTTCATCATCGCTGGGGTGACGCTCAGCATGCTGACCGTTTTCATCAACGCCATCAATGGCGGGCACGTCCAGCGGGGACGGCATCAGCTCGATAACCGCGTCGAGCATGCGCTGCACGCCCTTGTTCTTAAAGGCGCTGCCGCACAGCATCGGCTGAATTTCACCGGAGATGGTACGGCTACGCAGCCCCTGGATGATTTCAGCCTCGTCCAGATCGCCCGTCTCAAGGTACTTGTCCATCAGCGCGTCGCTTGCTTCCGCTGCGGCAGAAACCATCTTTTTACGCCACTCCTGAGCGGTACTCAGCAGGTCGTCAGGCACCGGCGCGTAGCTAAACGCCATCCCCTGCGTCGCATCGTCCCAGAGGATGGTGCGCATCTTGATGAGATCCACCACGCCGGTGAAATGCTCTTCTGCGCCAACCGGGATCACAATCGGGACCGGGTTAGCCTTCAGACGCTCCTGCATCATCCGCACCACGCGGAAGAAATCCGCGCCCGGGCGGTCCATTTTATTGACGAACGCCAGCCGCGGGACGTGGTATTTGTTCGCCTGGCGCCAGACGGTTTCCGACTGCGGCTGTACGCCGCCGACGGAGTCATACACCATTACGGCACCGTCGAGCACGCGCATGGAACGTTCCACCTCAATGGTGAAATCCACGTGGCCCGGGGTGTCGATGATGTTGATCCGGTGCGGCTCAAAGCTCCGGTCCATGCCGGGCCAGAAACAGCTCACCGCTGCCGACGTAATGGTGATCCCGCGCTCCTGCTCCTGCGCCATCCAGTCGGTAGTTGCCGCGCCATCGTGTACTTCACCCAGCTTGTGGCTCATCCCGGTATAAAACAGGATGCGCTCGGTGGTGGTTGTTTTACCGGCATCGATATGCGCGGAGATACCGATGTTGCGATAACGTTCGAGGGGGATGGGTCGGGGCATGATATTTCCTTAAGTCTTAATGACTGATGTGTGACGACCGGGATGGTCGCGTGTTCGTTCGTTTGTTATAATAGTCCTACTGTACGAGTATTAACGAACTTTTTTTTAACGGTTGACCTATTGTTGATATAGCTCAATCTGACGTGAGACGCAGGAAAACGATGATTCCAAACCACCCCGAACCTGACAAATACTGCTGGAAAATGTGCTGTTTGCCCTCGGCAATCCGCTGCGGCTGGCGATTATCCGTCGGCTGGCCGACGGCCGCGAACTGAGCTGCAACGCCCTGCGGCCGGAAGATGTTGTGAAATCCACCATGACCCACCACTGGCGCGTGGCTGCGCGACAGCGGCGTGATCTGGCAGCGCCCGCAGGGGCGCGAGAATATGATTTCACTGCGAAGAGAAGATCTGGATGCCCGCTTTCCGGGGCTGATGGCAATCCTGTTACAGTCGGAATCATCAGCGCGCTGACCGAAGTCCTTCGCCCAGCGCGCGCAGCGTGGCTTTTAGCCAGTTCGTGACGCCTCGCTTACCGCTGCGCTTGTGCGAATAAATCTTCACTTCAAACGGGCTGATGTGGAACGGCAAAGGAAAAATCTTGATGTTTGTCGCTGGCAGCAGCTTTTCAGCGGCGAATCGAGGCAATGCCATCAGCAGATCGCTTTCTGCAATCACAAACGGGGCGCTGAGCATGGACGGGGTTTTGATCGCAATGTGTCGGGTATAGCCCATGCGTTCAAGCTGCAAATCCAGCACCCCCTGCTTCTCGTTCCACGGCGTAACCACAAGATGCCGTGCGGCGAGATAATCCTCCAGCGTCAGCGCGCTCCGGCTCGCGTTGCTAATCACGACATACTCATCCGCGAACCAGCTAATCTCTTCCAGCTCCGGATACCGGAGATCTCCGGTGGTGCTGAATCCCAGGGCCAGATCCACCTCTCCTGCCAGTAATTCCGTCAACGCAGGGCTGTGCGGCAGATAACGTAATTCCAGACGCAGGCCAGGCGCCGCATGCTGGAGCGTATTCATAAGCGCAGGGAAGATGCAGAACGCGGTAAAGTCCGTTTATCGCGATCTGTAAACACGCCGTACTCACGGCAGGATCAAACTCCGGCTGCGGCGACAGCTCCTGGTCGAGATATTTCAGGGCCGAGGCAATAACGGGCGCAAGCTGCGTGGCATAGACGCTGGGACACATCCGATGCCCCTCCCGGTAGAACAGCGGATCGTTGAGCGAAACGCGCAGCCGTGACAGGGCATGACTGAGCGCCGAGGTGCTCATCGCCAGCTCGTCCGCCGCCAGACGAACGGAGCTGTGGCGATAAATTGCGTCAAAAATAGGCAGGAGGTTTAATCAAGGCGACGTAAGGCCGGATGCATAATATTTATCATTCGTTGATTTCATTGCACTTATTTCTTCTGACATTACCCTTTATGCTTACCCTCATCAACCACATACAAAGATAAAGGGACACCAATGAGCGTCACGATCCGTCAGGCGCGGCTGAAGATGCAGCGGCAATTTACGATATGATTACGAACTCGCGGTCTATGAAAAAGCGCCGGAAGAAGTGGTCACCACGCCGGACGAGATCCGCAAAACGCTGTTGGCGCGGACGGTAAAACCGAAGCGCTGATCGCCGAATACGCAGGACACGCCGTCGGGTATGCCGTTTTCTTCACCAGCTATTCCACCTGGCTTGGCCGTAACGGCATCTATATGGAAGATTTGTACGTCTCTCCGGAATACCGCAGCAGGGGCGCGGGGAAAGCACTGCTGAAAAAGATCGCGCAATGCGCGGTGGAACGTCACTGCGGCCGCCTGGAGTGGAGCGTGCTTGACTGGAACCAGTCTGCCATTGATTTTTATCTGAGCATCGGCGCTGTACCGCAGTCCGAATGGGTACGCTATCGTCTTGATGGCGACGCGTTGCGGGCATTTGCTGAATAGCGTCGTCGCATGAAAACGCCCCTCTTTTTAGGGGCTTAATGTCAGTGAAAGCGTTACTTAAGCACGGTATATCTGAGAAAAAGATTGCCGCTATTTTTGCCTTCTCAGAGGTCCGCGACGGGTCATCGACTGAGGCTCATTCCGCAGGAGTCTGACTATAGACCGGGATCCGCCGGGTTGTCATCGTCAGCGTATCGAACACCTCCGTCTCCGACGTCACTATCCTCACGCCCGTTTTCCTTAGCCTCTGCACGTCGGCCGCGATGCGCTGAATGCCAAACCAGAAAAGCCCGTCGAGCGCCGTTACGGATAGCCCATTTTCGAGTGCCAGCCTGAGTCGTTCCCTGGGGGCTTTCACCTGCTGGGCGATTTGCCGGTAAGGTACCTCACTTCCGCCTGCGCTATCGCTTCGCTGGATCCGCGTTTTCAGGTGATAGGTAAATTCGTCAGGAACGCCTTCAAGGTCTTTTTTAAGGCTGTAGACGCAGCCAAACCGCTTGCCGTTGAACAGGACATTTTTTTGGCTGAGCTGAAACTCATTTCTTATCCCGTCAATCAGCTGCGGGGCGCGGGTGAGGAGTAACCGGAAGGGAAGCTCAAAGCTGGTTACATAATCCACATTCAGCAGCGCGAGACGCAAACGCTCTTCCGCGCCGGACTTCTGCTCGCGACACTCGCGCATCACTTCCGCCCACTGGCGGGTCAGACGTTCCGGCTCTGCCGCTTCGGTGAGGAGATATTTTTCAAGGTGATAGTCGACTCTTCCGGTCATATTTTGCATCCCGACAAGGTGGATGCGGTAATTCTATCCAGCGCCGCTGGTTTTATAAAGGGCGGAGCGCAACGGCATCCGCCCGCTGTGCTACTGCTGGATACTCGACCGATCCGACATATCGCTGGCAGAGAAGGTTCTGGCTGAGGACTTGACCTGTTTTTTTCGCGCATACCGGTCCGGTTGCCCTTCAGGACGCGTTTTGAAGCGACGGTGCAGCCACATATATTGCTCGGGCGCCATCATCACCGCACGCTCAATCGCCCTGTTCATCTGCGTAGCCACGGCCGCCTTATCGCCCCCCTGTAGGTCACCGCTGATATCGTCCAGAATAATCAGCTCGTACCCTGTGCCGTCTGCTTTCTGCGCGGTACGAACGGGATCACGGCCGGTCTGGCGCTTTTGACCAGCATATAGCTACCGGCGGTTGTCGCGGCGTCCGGGACGGCAAAAAACGGCACGAACACGCTGTTGGTTTTGCCATAGTCGTGATCCGGGCATACACAGGATCTCATTTTGCTTAAGCGCGCGGATCATGCCCTTCAGATCGTAGCGGTCGAGCATGGTTTTATTGGAGCGCAGGCGACCGCGCGTCTGTAGCCAGTCGAGCAGCGCATTATTGTTGGGACGATATACACCAATTCCCGCATTGAGCATGCCAAAAATGCGCGCGCCCAGCTCAAGCGTCAGAAAATGCATGCCAATAAGCACCACGCCCCTGCCTTGCGCCCTCGCCTGTTCCATGTGCTCGTAGCCGGTCACGCTAAAGTATTTGCGCACGCGCCGGTCTGGCCAGAACCAGGCGATACCCGTTTCGATGACGCCCATCCCGACCGATTCAAAATTACGCTCAAGTAAACGCGCGCGCGCCTCGTCGTTCATGTCCGGAAAGCAAAGCTCCAGATTACGTCTGGCTATCTCCACGCGGCGTGGAAGCAGGCGCATGGCCAGCCGGCCAAGTCCGTGACAC
>CATOUR010000385.1:0-88166 GCA_951848785.1 Callosobruchus maculatus
GAGCAAATATGGACAAGTTCAACTGGACGAGAGAAGACACGTGCATTTTGATTGAAAATTTTGAATTATACCCTGAATTATGGAATGTGCATACTCCAGGATTTAAGGACAGGATCAAAAAGCAGAATGCATTACAAAAATTGGCCGACTTATTTAATAAACAGAAATTCAAAGGAAGCTACATGATTTGAGAACGCAAATTAACCAAGTGGGGAGAAAAATTCAAAAAAGAAAAGTGGACAAGGGACTAATGAAATATATAAGAGTACTTGGGAGTTCTTTGACTCATTAAAGTTTATAATTGACTCAAATATACAGAATACTACGGAAGATAATCTGGTAAGTTGAAAGTCGATTTTTAGAAAAAAAGAATGTTATGTTGTATTTCTAGCAGTAATTGTAGCAATGGTTGGAAAGTAATTAATTAGGCTAGGTCCGGTTCAACACTATTCTTTATTGACTCTCGTTCTTACAACTCTCCGTAGGCAGGCAACCCGTCATACACACACATCCGCAAAAACTTTTCAAGCTCCATCGGATCTTCATTTCTCAATTCAGTAAGCAACTTTTCGTGTATCCCTAGAGTAGTTCTACGTTGAATCCACTATCTCACCCAACATTTTCTCCGCCTTTTACTATCTTTCTCTTGTTTTCTTTTTTTTTTTAAATTAAATATACCACAACTACCCCCGCAGCTGCAGATTTTGCGTACGACATCTTATCATCTATAGTGTACACGAAATCAGAACAATCAAGCCCAAGTGAACTTGCGAGAGCAACTTCCTAGATTAAATTTGCGAACAATTAAAAGATAGTGTAGACAGACAAGCAATTACTTGCTGCAAAAACTATCGCAAGTTACTTGCAAGTGGACACGAACCTTAAGAGTTGCAAATGCCTACCATATACAGTAGCACCGAAAGTCATGGAAGTTTTTTGTTATGGTCTGCTTCCCGCAAAGGCTGAAAGCCTATCTCGCTATAGAAGCGCTGCGAGAGGATGAATGTCGGTGCACGTTAGATTTGAAACGATGCAAGTTATAGCCGTCGGGAAACAAATTCCCCGGCAGCTCATTATACACCGTCGAGGTCATCCAAAAGAAGGAATGCTGGAGGAGGCTAATTCGGGGAGTAGGGACCTCGACCTGGTAAGGATGAGCTCACAGAGTTTCTCTAGTGTTCCTTGTTCGAGCGGTCTTTATTGTTATCATCTGGGAGAGCTCACTCGAACTTCTTTCGTGATAGCCACCTTTGTTCGATGTTCCAGGCGGTAGAGGTCCTTTCCGCATACCCACACATGGGAGCAATACTCCAACGATGGTCGGATATGTGCCCTGTAGAGCAGCAGTAGTTGCTCTGGTGTAAACTGCTTCCTACAGCAGAACAAACTCCAAACCTCTGGGATGCCCGAATACTGACGACGTGGTCATGCCAGGACCTGTTATTGTTGACGTTGATCTCCAAAAACTTGACGGAAGGTGACTCGACTATTGGGTGACCCTTTATTTCCACAGTTGGTAAGCCAACGTGAGATTTCTATGTCAGTATTGTTGCCTGAGTTTTCTTTACGTTAAACCAATGTTGCCAGGTCAAAATTAAAAAATTCACTAGATGACACTAGGTTTTAATTTGCTTTGGTGCCTCAGTGTATGTATTTTGTGAGTGCCTCTGTTGCTGTAGAGAGGGGGGGGGGTGTAAATGAAAAATTTACATATTTTTTTTATGGTCGGCCTCCCGCAAAGGCTGAAAGCCTATCGCGCTGTAGAAGCGCTGCGAGAGGATAAGTATCGGTTCACATTAGATTTGAATATGTAAAAATCAACTTGAAGGATATATACACTGTATATTATGTATCAGCTCCTATAGACAAAGATAGGACGCTAGAGATATAGCAGTATTACATAATACATCTAGCAGTATCTTATTTGGAACAAACGTGTAAATCCATCATTCCACATTAAACCCTGAGGCCTATATAATTGTAATGGGAAAACATGTAAAATGTACTTAATCAAAGATGACTGACTCTTTAGGTGGCATGTATACATTTTATCTTAAATAAAATAAAATAAAATGTAAAAAAATATTAGTTATACATCTACATTATATCTGTTATTTGATCATGATGTTTATTTATTAATAATAATAATTTATTCACCAACTATACAGAGGGTAAATAAATTGTTTGACCCACAGAAGGTGCTGACCTTGTGCGTGGGTTACATTGCAATACATACATATATTTAACAAATACATATACTAAAACTAATACTAACTATATAAAAAACTTGTGTGTTAGTTCAAAATCTTGTTAAAAACATATCTCTGGGTGTGTCCACTATCAATTTTTTTGACTTTTTTTGTATACAATATGAGATTTTATGGATTTCAGTGAAGCAGGAAGTAAATCGTATATGCAGCAACATAAATATGTTAAACTTTTTGGCCTATTGACTTAAATATAGGAGGACTTAAGGTCCTATTCTTGGTTCGTGTATTATGTTCATGGCTATTGAAGTTGATGTAATTTTTATGTTTGTGGACGAAATGCAATATGTTATAGCTGTATATGTAACTGTCGGATATCAAATTTCTGGGATTCTTTAAATAAATTATTTGAGAGGCAAGTGGGCTCTTTATAATAAATAACCTTCAAAACACATTTTTGCAAGGAACTGATACTCTTCAAATGAGTTTGATGCACTCCTCCCCAACCTAAGATGCCATAATTTAGCTGATACTGCACAAGAGAATAATACAATGTTTCTAAACAACGTATGTTTAGAAATTGTCTAAGAAATTTGAATTTAGGTAATAGTTGTCTGACTTTTCGCGAAAGAAATTTTATTTATAAATCCCATTTTAAATTCTTGTCAATTATTATACTTAAGTATTTGACACTATCAGCCTCAAAAATTTGTCTTTTGTCTATTTCAATAGGTCCAAAGTTCGGTAACGTATTTTTATATGACGAAAAAGGTAAATAGTAAGATTTATCAAAATTTATCGTAAGAAGATTGGTATCAAACCAATGTTTAATAATTGCTATATCATACCTGATTATTTCTTGGATTTCTTTCCAGCTTGATAAATAAAATCCTTCCCTTAAAGAGAGGGGCTCATGGTCTCTATGATACAGCCTAGACGGGTTTCACCTACCCAACCCCCGTCTTTGGTAACAAGATATCCGAAGCCCAGCTTAAGATTTCCATTAATCACGGGTAGGAATTCCCTAATGAGCTTAATAACATCGCGTTTATCAACAATATTTTTATTTGGGACCAATTTTACGTTTTATCTAAAACTGCTGTAACGATTCCACGCTGATTCCTTCTAACTCTCACCACTCTACCTTTTTGTTTATTTGGACAGTGCTAGTGGGTAGTCGTCTGCATTATATAAGATTATAGGAGAATGATTATACTTCTTCTTATTCTTCTTCGTATGACTAGGATTTCTCCTGTTTGTCTGTCTCTTATTCTGTCTCTGTTGTTGACGTTGTTGTTGACATCAGATTATCTTCCCATCTTTTCTTTGGCCGTCCTGGAGGTCTTCGATTGTATGGTTTGTTATTTTTGCATATGTGAGCTAATTTGTCGGGTCTCATTCTATTTACATGTTCGTCCCATTCTTTCCTCCCGTGTTTTATGCATTTATTGATGCTGTTAATGTTGCATTGTTCTCGTATGTTTTTATTTGTTTGTTTGTCCCTCAGAGTTATTCCCATAATTGATCTTAGTGTTTTCATTTCTATGCTGTTGAACATTTGTTTTGTTCTCTTTGTGTCTGCTCGTGTTTCTGCCGCATATGTTAGAATTGGTCGCATCGTTGTTTTGTATACTTTAATCTTGCTTTCTGTAGACATATATTTGTTCTTCCGTACAGTTTCTCTTAAACATCCACTAACTCTACCTGCTTTTGTCGCCTGTCTTTTAACTTCTGTAATCAAGTTCCTATCAGTGGTTATGTCAATGCCCAAGTAGTTTAATGTCATCACTTGTTCAATAATTTTACCTTCCACTTCCAGTTTACATCTACGTGGTTCTCTACTGATGACCATGCATTTTGTTTTCTCCGCTGAAATTACCATACTGTATTTTTTGGCCGTGATGTTGAGAGTGTGGAGTTGTCTTTGCAGATCGTCTTCATTATTAGCTATTAGGAGCGCATCGTCGGCGTAACACAGTATGTCGATCTTATAGGGTCCCATTCTAAATCCTTCTCGCTTTTTTACTTCTAATATTATTTTCTCATTATATCATGTTAAATAATAATGGGCTTAGTGAGTCTCCTTGACGTATTCCTCCCTTTAGGGGCATGAGACCTGTTTCGCCCTTAGATGTTATGATTTTTGTTCTGTTGTCCTTGTTCATATCGTCGATTATACCAATTAGTTGCTTATTGACCCTTTGTGTTTTCAGTACTCTCAAGATATCACCTCTTTTGACTCGATCGAATGCACTTTTTAGGTCTACAAAACACATATATGCCGGCTTATTATATTCTATCGACTTCTCCACTATTTGTCTAACAATTCTCGGTTTCTCGTCTATGCCTATGGTACTGCGGTTTTTTCTAAATCCTTGCTGTTCCTCGGCTATATCTATTTGTTTCTCCAATTTATTTTTTATTATAGCCGTTAGTAGTGTCAGCGTACTGTTCATTAAGCTGATCCCTCGGTAGCTTCCGGGATCCGTTCTATCTCCTTTTTCTAGTATGGGTAGCATCAGGCTGCCCTTCCATTCTATAGGAACTTTTTGTGTCTCCAATATACTGCTAAAGAGATATTTGAGGTATTTTTGTAACGTTTTTCCTCCATATTTTAGTAGTTCGTTGTGTATTCCGTCAGGACCAAGCGCTTTCCTGTTTTTTAATTTATTTATTTGCGTTTCTATTTCTTTATCTGTAATTTGTATTTCCTCATTGTATTCGTCTTCCGTTATCTCGCTGTCGTCTTCCTTCTCTGTTTCTCCGTATAGTTTTGTGAAATGTTCGATCCACGACTACTGGCCCTTCGAGACAGAATGCGATCCACTCGAGCTGTTGCTGACGCCTGGTATGCAGCTATAGGGAGGCCCATTCGAATCCGCCCGGTGTACCACAGATTGAGGAAATGGGCTTAGGATCTTATCCTTCGCATCTGGTACTTCCATACACTGCAACTCATCGTCGCCAACAATTAGATTGGTGCCAAGAACACCAGCAATGGCATGCTGAGTGACATCAGACAGCCTTCTCCGATGAGACCAGGTTTTGTCTGCGGGCGCATGATGGACGCCAGCGCGTAAGACGACGACGGGGTGAACGACGGCGACGTGATCTCCAGTTTGCTGTTGATCGCCATGTACACCGTCCTATTGGTTTGATGGTTTGGGTGGCATTACATTCAACAGCAAGTCACCTTTACTTGTGATTCGTGGCACAATAACTGCGCAACGTGATGTGAATGAGGTGTTAGAACCAATTGCCGTTCCATATGTCCGAGGCCCCGAAGAGAGTTTACAATGCTCTCTGGCTTTTTCAATAATTTGTAATTTGTAAGAGTGTGGGCAGGCAGGAATTAATTAGTCTCAAACGTAAATATGAAGGATGCCGTAATGAAAGAATAAGAAAGAATTCCCCTTTAACAGAGCTTTTTACTTAAGCGCCTCCAATTAGCGGGAGCGAAAGGGAACGGAAAAAATCTTATCGGACGGCAAGCGCGGGCGCGGGAGGTAAAGGCAACGCAAGGCGGGCAAGGCGAGGCGCCTCGTCGCGGACCAAAAGTGATTAGAGGCTCAGCGAGAGAGGCAGCGACTAATTATTAATAGCCGGGTGCTAATTAAAACTGCTCGGCTATGGCGGACGCACGGCGGGGGACAGGGGACCCGTGGGCGGAGTTTCAGAAACGACGTTGCCAAGTCTTAGGGAAATGTCTGGTATCCTAGTTTGTTAGTCAGATCTCTTAATGGGTCAATAGCACAGGTAGAGACAGCGAAATTTCAAGGTGTCCACATTATGGCCAACTGTAAGTGGACAGCACATATAGACACTGTCTGCAAAAAACTGGCATCAGTATCTTATTGCATCGGCCAGTTACGCTTCATCATTGATAAAGATGTTCTGATGACATACTACTATGCATTTTTCCAGTCAACTCTATCGTATGTTATAGCCGTTTGGGGAGCAAGTAGCCAAGCAAGGAGAATCTTTATTATGCAAAAGAGGGCGGTGAGGTTGATTGCTGGCGTCAATAACAGAACTAGCTGCAAACAAATATTTTCGCAGCTAGGTATCATGACTCTGCCATCATTATATGTTTTTGAGCTACTGATGTATGTGAAGCTAAATATTGACAACTTCTGCAGGCTTAACTGTCATAACAACTACTCAACACGAAATAGTAATACATTAATTGTTCCTTCTCATAGACTTGCTATCACAGAAAATAATCCAAAGCTTATGGCAATCAAATTGTATAACAAATTACCTAACCGTTTCAGAAACATGTCTGAGACTAGGTTTAAACTAGAGTTGAAATTATTTTCAACTAGGAAAGCATACTACTCCACTGCTGAGTATCTTGGAGACATTCTAATTCTTTAATATTTTTTTTATGAGTAGATACATGTACAAGTTTTAAATTTTTGTGTTTTAGGCGTTATTATTAATTTTGTGCATATCAGGTGTTAAGTGTTTTACGATGGATTTTTTTCACTCGTATTACTATCTGTTTGAAGACATTTTATTTACATTGTGAGCGCAATCCTCTCTTTTTATCACAATATTATATATATCATTGCAATTTTTTCAAGATGTGTAAACCTAACTCTGACATGTACAAGTTTTAAATTTTTCTGTTTTTTTTTTTTTGTTGTCTTTAGTTTCGTGTACAACAAGTGTTAAGCATTTCATGACGTTTTTTACTCATATCATAATTATATTCATCTATTCGAATACATTTTGATTGACATCGTGAGTGTGATCCTCACTTATAATCATAATATTATATAATTATTATTATTTTCTTTAAGAAATGTAAACCTGACTCTTTGACATGTTCTATATCATCTGTGGTGATCAAAAGAATAAAGATTAATCTACCTATCTATCTTCAGAAAATGCTCAATCACTAATCGTAAAGCGGGCAGTTACAGTGGCGTGCCAAAAGGGCCCGCAGGGCCCGCGGTGCGGGGGGCCCCGGGCATCTGGGGGGCCCCCGCTCAGCCTCGACCTGGACTACCTCGAACAAGCATTGTACATAGTAATAACTATAATACATAAACTTAATTTTATAGCGATGGAATCATAATTTTCTAAAATCAAATATATTTTGCCTTTTAAGGGCCGGTTGTACAAATACGAGCTTTGCTAAGCCTAAGCTTAGCTAAGCTCAGGCTTAAAGGCGACACCCGTTGTACAATCGTCGGCTTAGTTAACCCTGGTTGATAATGAAATTCACTACAGTTGGCATCAATGAAGCAATACATACTGACATAATCATCTGAAAAATTACCTTTTTTGGTTAGGAACTTATGACAGTTTGTGTCAAATTTCGGCAACGACCGTTTCTGTCTCTGTTCTTTCATTTGCTCTCTTTGTTAAATTACACAAATCTTTCAAAACATATGACCTAATAAAGTGACAAGCAATTTGAAGGTTCATCCTTGACATATCATGTCACTTGTAATCAGGTTAGATTTAGGGCCGGTTGTACAAATGCGGGTTTAGCACGAGCTTTGTTAAGCCTAAGCTTAGCTAAGCTCAGGCTTAAAGTCGACACCCGTTGTACAATCGTCGGCTTAGTTAAACCTGGTTGATAATGAAATTCACTACAGTTGGCATCAACGAAGCAATAGGTCTGTTTTTACAGCAATCACAAACTAGTCAGCGTCAATTTGATTGGCCAGTACTAGTCAGAAATAGTTTGACAACTGCAATGGGGAATACTGATTGGCTCTGACTGGTTTGTGATTCTCTGTAAAAATAGACCTAATATGACATAATGATCTGAAAAATTACCTTTTTTAGTTAGGCACTTATGACAGTTTGTGTCAAATTTTTGGCAACGACCGTTTTTGTCTCTGTCCTTTCATTCGCTCTCTTTGTTAAATTAGACACAAATCTTCCAAAAAATTTGACCTAATAAAGTGACAAGCAATTTGAAGGTTCAACCTTGACAAATCATGTCATTTTTATACCAGGTTAGGTTTAAACCTCAGCTAAGCTCGCGTTAAGCTTCGGCTTACGTAAGCTCGTGTTAAGCTTGGAGTGGGGGGCTAAGCCAGCATTGTACAATGGACGTTTTGCAACTGACGTGGTTTAACGTCGGCTTACCTTAAGCCGAAGCTTAAGCTTGCATTGTACAACCGGCCCTTAAGGACTTATTTTAGGGCAAATTTGACAACACGACAACGTAGTCGAACGTGGAATTCAAAACGGCAAGGATAAGTGTAACGTTACACTGACGCGACGCGAGTCTGTGCCAACGAATTTGAATAGATTATAGAAAAATGCTCTAACAGGCATGCTTTTGTCCAAGACCCCGTTGTTATTTTTTACTGTGTTCACAAGCACGATGTTGTTTTTCACAGAAATCCGCAGCATTTAAATCTTGCGGAATTGTTTAAAATAGTCTTTTAACTTTTGCACTGTTAAAACCCAAAATCTACTCAAAGCTATAATAATAAACCCGAAACGATCAACCTAAACAAGGTTGCTATTTATATTATTCCACTATTCATGCCATGATTTTTAGAGTTCTTTACCTACTATCTGCAAGAGGGTGTAGGAACAAAGGGTATACGGGTTTATCAGCGGTCAGTATGCTATAAATACCATCATCAAGCTGCCGCTGACTCACTACTTTGGATTGATTACTTCTTCTAACCTACCCGAATTCGTTGGTGCCGACAACTTATTCTTATTCTGGGAATTCCAGATAGCCGATGCCGATGTCTTGGCGCTCACGTTCGGCTCAAGCAGAACGATCATTTTCAAAACTGAAACTATGAAAAAGTTTTGCAAGATCGACAATGGGTGAATCGCGCCTAAGTTCTTCAATTATTGGAAACCGCATAATAACTAATATTTACCAAAACTTTCTAAATGAAAATTTAGAAAACCTGTTCGAAAATTCACCACTGGAGTTTTTAAGAATAATGTGGTTACAGTTAGATGGAGCATAAGCACATTTTAATATTAGAGATTGAAGCACTTTGGATGAAAGATTTCCTGCCAATTGTCCAGTCTGCGAGCCACGCCACCTACAATTTTTCCAATTCCTACACAATAATTACAAAACCATAATATCTTGAAAACCATCAAAGATAGAACCACATGTGTCTAGATAAAAGTGAAAGAGAATTTAATTTCGCATCCACTGATGTGAAACTTATCAGACCTTCCCATTTGAAAAAAAAGTTTTTAACATTTTTAGCTTTTCACATTTGGAAATTGCTAGTCTATTGATTTAATGTTCTTTTGAAACAACGATCTTACTGAAACACAAGTACGTTTCTTGCTTGTTTCAGAACCAAATACTGCATCTTTCTATCGCATTTAGTTTCCGAGATATTAACTTTTCTTGTAAAGTACTACAAACGTCAAATTTTGTAAAAATTGCTGAATAACTCCGAAAATAGGCTTCGTAGACATAAACAATGGTCAATAAGCTGGACCTAAAATTCGATGTCGAATTCAAAAATGTAATAATATACAGGGTGTTCCATATAAAATAAGGAAGATGCCTACTTCTGGTATATCCGGAAGTCCGCCATCTTTGAAATTATTTTCTAAATGTAAGGCATTTGAAAAGAAACGTTTTTATTTAAAACATTTTCATCTAATTTAAACGGTATGGCCACTAGAGAGCACCGCGCGCTTATTGGACCACCCTGTATAAATGTTCTCAAATGTAGCAATTCCAATGTAGAAAAGGCATAATTTTGTAGTTCAAAATTTCCAAAAAATCCAACATTTTCAAAATTTTCAAAATCAACGGCAGCTGATTGGAGATGTTTATGCAACTTACCCTACATCCTTCTCCATCATCTGCATGATGCAAGAAGTGGCAACAATGTCGGCCGACTCCGGATCTCCAGGCAGTTTTTCCACTCCGGTCTAATAAGGGTACTAATTACCATACAGCACCCGCGTAGTTTAATTACGCCGTTAATTAATTATGAAAGCAGCTTCATTCTATCAACACCCAACCTAACGCCATTTAGATAATGTTTGCTACGCCGTTCTTGCCTCCGAACCATGCATTATTACGCAATGACGCTAGGTGCTTTTAGACTTTTAGCACATATTTCATATCGATACCTCTATCCAAGTTTATAGCCTAAAGATTGACTTTTCAGATGCGGCTGACTACACTCGGGCCTAATTTCGCGTTTTTTTTTTTGTTGACCATAAGAAAGATCTCATCGGATAGTTTGTTTTTGTTATTTTTTTATGGTCAGCCTCCCGCAAAGGCTAAAAGCCTATGTCGCTGTAGAAGCGCTGCGAGAGGATAAGTGTCGGTGCACGTTAGATTTGAAACGCTGCAGGTTATAGCCGTCGGGAAACAATTCCCCCGGCAGCTGATTCCATAGCGTCGAAGTTCTCCAAAAGAACTGGTTCGGGGAGTAAGGACCTCGACCTGGTAAGGGCATCTTCCACGATAGAATCTGTAGAACAGGGACAGGTCAGCCACCCTTCCTCGATGTTCCAGGCTATGGAGGTCCTTTGAGAGGTTAGGCGTATCGATTAGTCTAATTGCTCTCTTTTGGATAGTGTCCAGAAGCTTTAGAGAGTGCTTCGGAGCGCATCCCCACACATGGGAGCAATACTCCAGCGATGGTCGGATCTGTGCCTTGTAGAGCAGCAGTAGTTGCTCTGGTGTATACAACTTCCTACAGCGGAACAAAACTTCAAGCTTCTGGGATGCCGTTTTAGCAATACTGACGACGTGGTCGTGCCAGGACATGTTATTATTGATGTTGATCCCCAAAAGCTTGACGGAAGGTGACTCGTCTATCGGGTGACCCTCCATTTCCACTGTTGGTAAGCCATTGTGAGACTTCTTTGTAAGTGTTGTTGCCTGAGTTTTTGGTACGTTGAACTGTACTTTATTTGCTAATCCCCACTCGACAATTGTTTTGATATCTGCGTTGATCTGTGAGGCATGCTGCTGTCGCCAACGTATCGTCTCCTGGGATGATAGTGGCTTGCCTGGTTCCATGCACGACACTAATGTACTGTCATCTGCGAAGCTGTAGATTGGATTGGATGTTATTTCCAGCAGCTCGTTGATGTACAGCAGAAACAGTGTAGGGGATATGACAGATCCCTGAGGAACACTGGCGTTTATTGAAAATACGTCTGATGAGCAGCCCTCGACTACAACAAACAGAGATCGGTCGTTCAAAAAGCTATTCAGCCACTGGCGCAGGCCAGGTGGTAGTCCATAAGCAGCAAGCTTGTCTAGAAGTCTCTCAAGCCACACTCTGTCGAAGGCTTTCGATATGTCAAGCGCAACAACACGGGATTCGCCATGGTTTTCAATTGCTCTGTTCCACAAGTGAGTGACATAGGCCAGGAGGTGACCCGTAGACCTGTGCTTACGGAAGCTATACTGGCGATCATTTATGATGTTATTATTGTCCAGGTATTTCAGGATCTGTGTGTTAATGACAGTCTCCATGTCCTTTAGATGTTAGGACTTTTCTTTTATCGACAATTCCTGAAACGTATCCCTTGACCTCCGTACCTCATTACCTCAAACAAAAAGGAATCGCAGTACTCACAGTCAGGCCGCACCAATGGCGTCGTTATTGTAAATTTTAGGGGGGGGGGGCAAGGACGTAGGTGACATGACAGTCACATGATACATGCAGAGATAAAAACCAGATTTTTTCTGCTGGGCAACGAGAAAATAAACCGAAATTTATAAAATATTTCATTGATAATATAGATACAAAACGAGACCATACTTTTAACTTCCCTAACAAAGGAGGGGTAGGTTTTTAAAATCAGCCTGTTTTCGCAAATTTTACCGAAATCAACGTGAGAGATGTCCAAAGTAAAATCACCTCCTGACTCATTTTCTAAAAAGAAAATGTTAAGTTATATCATTATTTTTCCGACTAACAGCTGCTGGTAAAAAGCTTGGGTACCTATTTAGAGCCAGAAAGTATTTCTCACCATGTAACCTCCTCACGCTATATAAAGCCCAGATAAGACCTTGCCTGGAGTATTGCTCTCATGTCTGGGGAGCTGCTGCCCCTACTACCCTGTCTATACTGGATGACGTCCAGAGAAGGGCAATTCGACTAATTGGCGATCCGGCCTTAACGCGCCACCTTCAGTCACTTTCTCACCGGCGTGTGTTGGTGACCTCTCACTCTTCTACCGATATTCCAACGGAATCTGCTCCTCTGAGCTATCCTCCATCGTTCCGCTGCATCTCATCCTAAGACGGTCGTTCTTCGTACATCAAGAACTGAGCGGTACAATCGCACATTTATTCCCAGGGTGTCCAAGGCTTGGAATGGACTACCAGAAGATGTATTTGTTGGGCCTGCGGGTATTGGCCCATTCAAATCTTGCGTTAACAAACTTCCCCTAACATAACCCTTTCACAGCAGCCTCGGTACTCTGGTATTTAGGCTCTGCCTGCGTGGTCTGCTCAGTTATATATAAAGAAAGAGTACCATTTTAAGCCTTTTCATATAGCCAGTACACAGCTGGTAGAAGGCATCTACCTCTTTCTTTCTCCCCGTCATTTGAACCGCTTGCGCTCGCTCCACCTGTCACTTAATCAAATTTCAACCGTAGATTTACAAACGCTAATTAGAAAATACGTTAATTGGTTTTAATGGGAGTACCTCTATTACGGGGTTTTTGTAATATCAACGGCGCAATGGTGAGAGAACGGAGTGTTTACTCAGAGCGCTTGAAGGACGTAAATTACTTTCACAGTTAATTTTAAAACCGTTTGTTGGGCGGAACTGTCAGAACAGTTAATTTCTCCCGCAAAACTTCGCCTAACTTTCAGACGGCGTATAAATTTTACTCCGGGCGGCGCTAACTAATAATCCGGTTAAACACCAGGCTGGTAATAGGGAATTTATACAGGCTTCTGGAATATTTGCAATTAGCAGGCTGTAGTAATTATTCAAGCACTGGATATTCCATTAGGGTACCTCTTAAATCAAAAACGTAGCAGGTACCTCGATATTTTATTTATCATTTAAACAAAAATGCAATCAAAGTATTCTTTCGTTTCTTAGTACAAGCGTTTACAATAGCTACAGGTATTCGAAGATTTCCAAAGTTATATCTTGAATGAATGAATAAGGACCAGAGGCTATCCAGCACGGAATGTGGCTGGTGCATAGGCCACACGATGGGCCCTTTTGCACCTCTTGCCGCGCTAGTTCCTAAGACCTGCCCTTTTGGCAAGGGCAAGTACATTCTTAGGTCCTATCCGTTTTATCTCTATTGGTTCCAAGGTTCTTGAGCCCAGCATAGTCTGCCTGTGATAACCCAGGGTTTCACAGCGACACAAGATGTGTGCCGAGGATTCTTCCTCTTCCCCACACTACGTGCACGTTGGGTCGTTGACCACCCTCATCACAAACAAGTGACGCCTGAAGGTGTCGTGACCCGTTAATAGGCCTACTAGCAATCTCAAGTTACTCCTATCCAGAGAGAGACAAAATCGTCCTATTCTCTCTGCAGGCCCTGCTAATAGTTCCCGAGCCTGACGGAGATGACCAAAGATGTTGTTCCATCTCAGAGAGTGTTGATTCTGGATCCACTCTCCAGTTGTTTTCCTAATCAAGTTTGCAGATAGTCCTAAGGCTGGTTCCGGGCCCACAAAACTGTTGCCGGATCCCATCCTGGCCAGATGATCCGCCATTTTGTTACCCTTTACCCCAGCGTGCCCAGGAACCCACATCAGTGATACCTTGTGTTTAGCTGAGATGTCGTCAAGAGCCCTCCTGCACTCCAGGACCAGTCCCGACGTTATTTTCCAAGCACTCAGTGCTTAAAAGTTATATCTTACTGAAAGCTGAGAAATTTAACTACATCCATTAAATGCCACTAAATTTAAGGCTTAAAATTTAATCAACGACAGACAATATGAAGTCCAACATCAAAGATCAACTGGAGATCTCATGGTTCACGTCACACATGTGTGGAGTAAACTTATCCATTCGTTTGGCGAGGCTCTTGTAGTTGCTCTCGATATTTCAAAGGCATTCGATCAACTATGGCGTACAGCTCTCCTAAACAAGCTCCCGTCTTACGGGCTCCCTGTTAAGCTTTGCGGTTGACTCACAGACTTCCTCTCACATCGGAAAATCTCTGACGTGGTAGCCGACATTGTTTCTGGTTCACATCAATGGTCTACTCTCTAGCACTACAAACCCAGTCAACAGTTTTGCGGATGACAGTACGCTGCATGCAGGCATGGTGAGCAATAGACTTATCTCTGTAGCCGAGCTGGAACGCAGAAGACTGGCAGTGGCAATTTCACTTTCACAGGATCTCGATACCATTACCGCTTGGGGGCTCAGGAATATGGTAGAATTGAATGCTTCCAAGACCCAGTATTGTACGCTATCAGACAAGAAATGCCCAAGCCAATACCCTGTTCTAATGAACAACCAGGCTCTGCGAAGGAGTCACGCATTCAAGCTGTTAGGAAATGTGATCTATCACGAAGACATTGCGTCAATTGCAACAGCTGCTGGTAAAAAGCTTGGGCACCTATTCAGAGCCAGAAAGCACTTCTCACTATCCTACCTTCTCACGCTGTATAAGGCTCAGATAAGACCTTGCCTAGAGTATTGCTTTTCATATCTGGGGAACTGCCAGGCACGCATCCAGAATTTGGCTTTGTCGGGGGGTTCCAGATTACAGTTGTTACCTTATAATTTTGCTTGACCTTTTTGGGGGGTCCAGATTATAGTTGCCACCTTAAATTAGCTCTCGTCGGGGGACGACAAAATATCGCGACAAACTAACTGTTACTAACTGTTAAGGGAGGCGAGACAATAGTAAGACGATTCAGCAAGTGGCTCACAACGTGATAGAGATCCATCTCAGGCATCATATTTTTGCATTCGATGTTATAGGTCTTCATAACATCGAACACTAGTTGTAGTGCATACCTCTACAATAATTAAACCGCGCTGGCTTCTGTTATTGTGCCGTCAAAACGTGTATTTTAATGAACTGTACGAAACCAAAATATACTGCGGCAAAGTTTGAACAAGTGGCTTACGCCAATTTTCAAAAACAAAACGGCATTACACGTTTTAGTTAAACTTCCTATAATTATTACTCAATCATACTTTTCTTTCTGTTGCAGACGACAAACCGCAGAAGAACGTGAAGCAGAGCGCCAAGCCGCAAACAGACTGATGCTGAGCCTGCAGGCAGAAGCTCTGAGCAAAGGTTACATGGGCGATGGCTCCGCCACGGCCGCTGGCCCGCCCCCACAGCCCTCAGGCACCGCCCCTTCCGACACAGCACTGACGGCACTGCAGAACCTCCAACCGTGGGCGGGGCCTTACGCAGCAGCGGCCGCCGCGGCTGGTGCTACACAACCTCCATTGGCTGAGCCGCTGTGTTGAGTGGGCGGGGTTAACGTTAGCACCGCCTGTTGTGTGATCGACGAAAGATACGAGAAAGATTGATGTAATAAATTCCAAACCGACTAAAAATTAGCTGTTGTTGTCATTCTGCAATTGAAACTGTTTATTTTACTTGTATTTAGTGACAAACTAAACTTGTCCAAAAGAAAACATGGTCCCTCAAAAAGATAATATACTCACATACGTAAATGAAGTAAGGACTTTGTGCACTACGCAGTCCTCCGCTATGTTGAGTGGGAGGGACTAAACCGCCCCCACATCCCTCAGGCACCGCCCCTTCCGACACAGCGCTGACGGCACTGCAAAACCTCCAACCATGGGCGGGGCCTTACGCAGCAGCGGCCGCTGCGGCTGGCGCTACGCAACCTCCATTGGCTGAGTCGCTGTGTTGAGTGGGCGGGGTTAACGTTAGCACCGCCTGTTGTGTGATCGACGAAAGATACGAGGAAGATTGATGTGATAAATTCCAAAATGACTAAAAATTAGCTGTTGTGCAGTTGAAAAGTCTGCTTATTTTACTTGTATTTAATGACAAACTAAACTTGTCCAAAACAAAACGTGGTCGCTCAAAAAGATTATATACTCACATACGTAAATGAAGCAAAGACTTTGTGCACAGTCCTCCACTATGTTGAGTGGGAGGGATTAAATTTAGAACCGCCCCCACAGCCAAAACCTCCAACCGTGGGCGGGGCCTTACGCAGCAGCGGGCGTTGCGGCTGGCGCTACGCAACCTCCATTGGCTGAGCCGCTGTGTTGAGTGGGCGGGGTCAACGTTAGTACCGCCTGTTGTATGATCGACGAAAGATACGAGAAAGATTGATGTGATAAATTCCAAAACGACTAAAAATTAGCTGTTGTTGTCATTCTGCAGTTGAAAAGTCTGTTTATTTTACTTGTATTTAGTGACAAACTAAACTTGTGCAAAACAAAAAATGGTCCCTCAAAAAGATAATATACTCAAATACGTAAATGAAGTAAAGACTTTGTGCACTACGCAGTCCTCCTTTGTGTTGAGTGGGAGGGACTACATTTAGAACGGCCCTCACAGCCCTCAGGCACCGCCTCTTCCGTCACAGCGCTGACGGCACTGCAGAACCTCCAACCGTGGGCGGGACCTTACGCAGCAGCGGCCGCTGCGGCTGGCGCTACGCAACCTCCATTGGCTGAGCCGCTGTGTTGAGTGGGCGGGGCTAACGTTAGCACCGCCTGTTGTGTGATCGACGGAAGATACGAGAAAGATTGATGTAATAAATTCCAAAACGACTAAAAATTAGCTGTTGTTGTCATTCTGCAGTTGAAAAGTCTGTTTATTTTACTTGTATTTAGTGACAAACTAAACATGTCCAAGACAGAACATGGTCCCTCAAAAAGATAATATACTCACATACGTAAATGAAGTAAAGCCTTTGTGCACTACGCAGTCCTCCGCTATGTTGAGTGGGAGGGACTACATTTAGAACCGCCCCCACAGCTCTCAGACACCGCCCCTTCCGACACAGCGCTGACGGCACTGCAAAACCTCCAACCGTGGGCGGGGCCTTACGCAGCAGCGGCCGCTGCGGCTGGTGCTACGCAACCTCCATTGGTTGAGCCGCTGTGTTGAGTGGGCGGGGTTAACGTTAGCACCGCCTGTTGTGTGATCGACGAAATATAGGAGAAACGTTGATGTGATAAATTCCAAAACCACTAAAAATTAGCTGTTGTTGTCATTCTGTAGTTGAAACTGTTTATTTTACTTGTATTTAGTGACAAACTAAACTTGTCCAAAACAAAACATGGTCCCTCAAAAAGATAATATACTCACATACATAAATTAAGTAAAGACTTTGTGCACTACGCAGTCCTCCGCTATGTTGAGTGGGAGGGACTACATTTAGAACCGCCCCACAGCCCTCAGGCACCGCCCCTTCTGACACAGCGCTGACGGCACTGCAGAACCTCCAACCGTGGGCGGGGCCTTACGCAGCAGCAGCTGGCGCTGCGCAACCTCCATTGGCTGAGCCAGTGTGTTGAGTGGGCGGGCTTAACGTTAGCACCGCCTATTGTGTGATCGGCGAAGAATACGAGAAAGATTGATGTGATAAATTCCAAAATGACTAAAAATTAGCTGTTGTTTCTGATTCCGCACATGCAGTCTGTTCATTTTACTTGTATGGAGTAAACCTGCGAGAGGTGCCGGTGCGTGGCGACAAAAATAGCAAGGCCCCGAAAACAAAAGTTCTCACACTTCCCGGATATAATATACGTAAATAGATTGGAGATCGTTCTCTGTGGTAGTACTATTTACGATGGTTTTTGTGTTGGGTATTTTTTTGCGGGCTGGTGGGCGATGATTTAGTTGCAAGGGTATTTCAGACTACTATAGCTTCATACAATGGGAAATAATAAAATGGTATCATCATTATGTATGGGGAGTACTGAGTCAATCAACTTGACTCCATTTTTTTAAATGACTGGTCATCGTAACATTTTTTAACATCAAATTTCAGAGAGATCTTTTGTGTTTCTTGAAGATTTAACTCGTTTGAATCATTTGACCTTGACCTTGATTATCGCAAACTTACACCAAATAAGTGAGATATCTGAAGAAGGTTGACATGTTTTATAGAATATCATAAGCAGTCCCGGAAAGACCATGTTTGACCACCATTGATGCTGGAATAAACACAAACTAGCTTTTTATTGTGAATTGTTTTTGTATAGAATTTGAATTTCTAATGTCGATGAACATATTTACAATACAAAGTCAATTCAACAAAATATTGCAAAAGGGAACTTTGCGTGAATTCATGCAATTTCAAAGTCACTCTTCTGATAGACCTAAATAAGACATGTGAAATGAAAAGGAAAAGTAGTGATGATATTTTGAGGGTGTCATTACTTGACACACTGTCATTATTATGTTGTTGTTATATTGTTTTCAGTTACGTAAAACGAAAGCATATTCTTTATGCCC
This sequence comes from Callosobruchus maculatus, assembly GCA_951848785.1. Taxonomy (NCBI): domain Eukaryota; kingdom Metazoa; phylum Arthropoda; class Insecta; order Coleoptera; family Chrysomelidae; genus Callosobruchus; species Callosobruchus maculatus. The sequence continues at coordinate 18,591 of CATOUR010000385.1, forward strand.
TACAAAATATTCTCACTAACATTACTGTTTCATTGAATTTAGTGTGCAATATAAAAAGTACAGCCATTTGTATTTTCAGTTGTGTCCTCAGAATACCATTTCTGAAAGTTCAAGTGAGTTGGTGCCAAGTTAAATTCCTTTAACCAATAGTTTAAACGTACAAAGTTTTCCCCAAAAATAGAATTAATTCCATACGACCATGCCTGAAATTAATTTTGAATATTATTTGGGTATTTAACTCTGGAGCCAACAACACTTTGAACAACACTTATATTGTGATCCAGACTCACTCCTCGTAACTGAATGTAGTACCGCTACACAAAATTTCACGAATAAAAATTAATAGTCTAAGATCCGAATATAAGACGACCTTCACCGAACTGGTTAATGGATGAAAAGCATTTTATATTGAATTTAATATGTTAAAAAACATATCGCGAGTGGGTTGGCTGAAAAATTTCAGTCCATGATATGATTAATTAAATAATGAAAAATTTATTTTTTCTTAACAATTTCTCTGGTTTGATTAATAGACAAATCACATACCAATCGAAAGTATCAAGCCCATAGAATACGCAAACGTTAGGTTGGCTACGTTTTTTCCGTTTGTTATTGCAAACACGTCGATATAGTATAGCAGCTGCGTGTAGCTCGGCCATTGAATGAAAGAGAGTGCGCATGTCATGTGTCCGTTAAATTGAAATGATTTATTTGAATGAAACATAATCAAAAATGTATAAATTTATGAATCTTCCATGTCATTATTTCACAATTAAAAAAATTTAAAAGATGTATTTACTAAGATAGTTTTGAAGGTTAAATTATTATTATGCACTTACCGTATTCTCACCAAGAAAGTTATTAAACTCTTCATTATATTTTTTACCCAAAGCAGTCACTTTTTTGTAGCACGTGATATGATAACCTACAAAATCGAGTGATGCATCGGTTAACTCAACGCCACTGTATTTAAAATTTTTCTTTTTACGAAAATTTAATTTCGATTAATAGTTTTTATACGTTTCATCATTAAAATCAAGAACATCATCGTCCGAATTGCATAGACAACACTTTTTAGCCTTTTTTTATCACAATTTAATGTCTATAAATAACAACAATCAGTATAGTAGTAGTAGTAGCACGCTTTTTCAATTCAGAAGAATAAAGCAAACTGTTCCAATACAATGATGCACAGCATTTACGAGTGTATCGCTATCCTTTTCAATTTCACGGAAACATGACATGCGCACTTTGTTAATACACGGCGTAGTTCGCTCGGATCTCTCTGGCGCACGTATTCACTGGCAGCATTATTTTGATCTTTAAAATTCGACAACCGGAATTCCAGACTGATTTTTTGCAGAAAACCCTATATCGACGTGTTTACAATAAAATTATCTTTATTTTGATATAAGTTTCATGCATTAACCACACCGGTGCAAATTACTATTATTGATTTACCTATTTATACCTGCCTACCCTATAGTTGGGACGGGAAAAACGTAGCCAACCTAACGTTTGCGTATTCTATGGGCTTGATACTTTCGATTGGTATGTGTTTGTCTATTAACCAAACCAGTGAAATGTTTAAAAAAAATTAATTTTTAATATTTAATTAATCATATCCTGGACTGAAATTTTTCAGCCAACCCACTCGCAATATGTTTCTTAACATATATTAAATTTAATATAAAATGCTTTTCATCCATTAATCAGTTCGGTGAATGTCGGCTTATATTCGGATCTTCTACTATAAGTGAACCGCTACTGTAAAAAATGGCTGAAAAAATGTACATATAGCTAAGTGTGAACTGACAAAAGACATTCGTGATACGTTCTAAATCCGTACTTAATATACATAAAAATTAGTTGAAAAATGAATCTTCTGATGTAATTACCGAAACGTAGTGTGATTTATGTATAATAAATGCTGTAATTGTAGATAATTTTCGAGCTATTATTGTAAGCACTAGGAGTATGATAGCATTAAAAATAAAAAGTGACACCGTTTATTAATTTTGTTTCATTGTGCGACATGAAAATCCCCAGGGGTTGGTAGACCATGAAATAATTATTTAGGATCACTTTTCAAAATGGAGTTAATTGGTTTGTGATGTGTCGACATGCTAAAATAACCCTATCCAGGGAAGTAGTTAGGTATGTAAATGGTAATGAAATAATCCTCAAAGATTCTTGAAAAAGCAGGTGCTCAATGAAGTGAGTGCTTCATTTATAAAAGATTCATAATGTGACATTAGATTCTTTGACTCAGCCACAACAAACTCGTGTAAGCGTTATATAACCACATTATCATATTTCTAAATTATACAGCAATATGTTTGCCCTCGGGCCTTTATTCCTATCAATTACATTGTTTCACAGCTTTGCTATTTTGTAAGTCTTTTTTTTAGTCCAAATCCTTAGGATTCTCTACACTGCGGAATAATTTTAAATGACTAAACACGTGTTCAGCTACGCTGGACTATTTTTTTTTATGGTCAGCCTCCCGCAAAGGCTGAAAGCCTATGGCGCCGTAGAAGCGCTGCGAGAGGATGTGTCGGTTCACGTTAAATTTGAAATGCTGCAGGTTGTAGCCATCGGGAAACAAATTCCCCGGCAGCTGATTCCACAGCGTCGAAGTTCTCCAAAAGAAGGAATGCTAGATGAGACTGGTTCGGGGAGTAAGCACCTCGACCTGGTAAGGATGAGCTCGCAGAGCTTCTCTAGTGTTCCTGGTTCGGACGGCCTTTGGCGTTATTATCTAGGAGAGCTCACTCGAACTCCTTCCGTGACAGAATTTGTAAAACAGGGATAGGTCAGCCACCCTCCTTCGATGTTCCACGCTGTGTAGGTCCTTTGTGAGGTTAGGTGTATCGATTAATCTAATTGCTCTTTTCTGGATATTGTCCAGAAGCTTAAGAGAGTGCTTCGGAGCGCATCCCCACACATGGGAGCAATACTCCAGCGATGGTCGGATCTGTGCCTTGTAGAGCAGCAGCAGTTGCTCTGGTGTATACAACTTCCTACAGCGAAGCAAAACTCCAAGCTTCTGGGATGCCGTTTTAGCAATACTGACGACGTGGTCCTGCCAGGACATGTTATTGTTGATGTTGGGGTGGCCCTCCATTTCCACAGTTGGTAAGCCAACGTGAGACTTCTTTGTAAGTGCCGTTGTCTGAGTTTTTTGTACGTTGAACTGTACTTCATTTGCTAATCCCCACTCGACAATTGTTTTGATATCTGCGTTGATCTGTGAGGCATGCTGCTGTCGTCGACGTACCGTGTCTTGGGATGATAGTGGCTTGCCTGGTTCCATGCACGATATTACTGTACTGTCGTATGCGAAGCTGTAAATTGAATTGGATGTTATCTCCAGCAGCTCGTTGATGTACAGCAGAAACAGTGTAGGGGATAGGACAGATCCCTGAGGAACACCGGCGTTTATTGAAAATACGTCTGATGAACAGCCTTCGACTACAACAAACAGAGATTGATCGTCCAAAAAGCTATTCAGCCAGTGGCGCAAGCCAGGTGGTAGTCCATAAGCAGCGAGCTTCGCCAGAAGTCCCTCATGCCACACTCTGTCGAAGGCTTTCGATATGTCGAATGCAACAACACGGGATTCGCCATGATCTATTGCTCTGTTCCACAAGTGAGTGACGTAGGCAAGGAGGTCACCTGTAGACCTGTGCTTACGGAAGCCATACTGGCGATCATTTATGATGCTATTGTTGTCCAGGTATTTCAGGAGCTGTGTGTTAATGGCAGTCTCCATAATCTTAGACATGATGCTGAGAAGAGCCGCAGGTCTATAATTGGTGGGGTCGGTTTTCTTGCCTTTCTTAGGGATGGGTTACAGGCAGCCAATCTTCCATGAAGCGGGAAACACGCCTCGCGATACGGTAGTTTGAAGAGCTTGCAAAGAATATGTGCAATCTACATTTCTGATGTCTTGCCTTTTTTTGCTGGTAACGTCCGAAAGAGCGGAAAGCACTCTTCAGCTGTGTTTGCTGAATCAAGGGACTTATCACCATATGCAGACTTGTTTAGTAATCGTTATTTGATTGATTGTCAACAGCTTTTTTTTGCGACCAATACGTCTTAAAACTTCTTCGTTGGTGATTCTGTCAATCCAAGGTATCCTCAGAATGCCTCTATAGAGCCACATCTCAAATGCCTCAAGTTTTTTGATCATTTGAGCTTTCAATGTCCAAGTTTCCACTCCGTATAACAATACTGACCACACATAGCATTCCATAAATCTTATTCTGAGGTGGAGGTTTCGATTTCTGTTTGTAAACATTGAGGAGTATTTGATAAATGCCTTTCGAGCCATTCTTATTCTGATCTTAATTTCTTCGTCTGGATCCATTTGAGCATTTATGACTGAACCGAGATATCTGTATTTCTGCACCCGTTCTATTTGTTTTCCATTCAAAGTGAGAGTAGGATTATTGTTTGGGTTTTTACTTATAACCATGAATTTCGTTTATTACAGGCATAGGTATGAGGCAGAACTGGGATAGTGGAGAGAATGCATGGGAAGCACTGGGTCAAATCCCTCGACGGCATTTTTTTATACCACCAGTGAGAGCTTGTAAAATAATTAGAACTTATTACATTTCTCATTCCGATATTTTCATTTGAAGTTATATCATTTACGTATCGAAACTAAATTTGATAGCAGACTATCACCCGTATCAACTCCCCCTCTCCATCTCCGGGTGGCTGTCAAACATCCGGGAAACTTTCCGACTGGCGGATTTTAAGTAACAGGGAGCGTTTTAAAGCCCATTAGATTTTTATGAGAGTCGAAGTTTTGTACAGAGAACCACCCACCGTTTGATCGAATTAACGCCCTATGCTGGTAAAAGCCGGGGTGGAAAAAGATAGCGTTTGCCCCTTGACTACGCAGGGAAGGAGGGGATTGACTCTGTGAACAAGGATGCTAATTTAACATGGATTCAAGTAGGTTGTCGTTTCGTTGATAGATAATCGAGGATCACTCAGTGTTGCCAGATCAAAATTCAAGAATTCACTAGTTGACGCTTAAAAAAATCACTATAATTTCACTAGGTTGATATTTGTTTTGCTGCCTCTGCTGATGTGTAAATGTAAATGAAATTGCTGAAATACATATTTAGTACATAATATGTAAAAACTATGCATATAGACGGTGATTGGTAATTCGATACATCAATTTGGGGAGGTGGTAAGCTAATAAATAATTGACCATGCCCAATTCCTGAAGGATTCCGGTTTAAATTGAATTTTAGAGATTTTCATTAAAATGCAGACCTCGAAACGAAAACTAAAGAAACAAAATGTTCTTCTCGGATTTTGTAACTTTTGGTAATAGCCTTAAAAAGTATACTATTACGTCATTATCGATTGAAAGAAAGTGATCATGTATCAAGTACTTCGCGAGATAGTGTCAAAATCAGCAAATGTTGAAAAGTGAATTCAAGAAACATAACAAAAAAATGTCACCAAATAGTTAACCGTGCTTTTTGCGGCAAAAACAGCCTATCTTTCTAGTTATCCATTGGTACCACAAATTTGTTGTGGAACACCAGTAAGATTGCATTTAAGCTGTAATAGCCTAATGGATTTCCGAGAGTAAAAAGTTTCAATAGAGCATTCGGAAAAACTTAGCATCGGATTTCTAATTTTTGTTACGGGTACTTGAATAGTCTCCAGAATACATCATGATTGGTCATAAAAAGTGATCTGTTAACCAAAGATTCGGTACAGGCTCTCAAAATTGTATAATTTTAAACGAAAAATTCAAGTTTTAATTTAAAATGGGTTCTTCTTAAAAAATGCTATGTATTCAACCAAACACGCATGCCATGTTATAAGATCAAGATATTCAAAATAATAAAATGTGTGATCCAAAATGTCAGTGTGAAAAAATCACTAGAATATGACACTTTTATGAAAGTTTTCACTAAATCACTAGATTACAGAAAAATCACTAGATCTAGTGAAATTTCACTAGACCTGGCAACTGTGGGACAGCTGGCGATCATAGATCACTTGACAGGGAGGGACGGGGGGGGTGGCAAGGAAAATTCAGAAAGTATGTAGCAGTAATATCAGTTGCCATGTCCCGCATTATACAGATATACTGTATAAACATTATAAGAAAAATAAGAGTTTTTTATATTATCATGTAGTAACGTAAAGCTGTTTAAGGTTTTACAGGGGGGGCATGACCCCCATGGGAACCCCCCCTATGTCCGTTACTGTCGAGGACTCAAACTTCAATCAATGAATATCCCATCGCTTTTTCCATTTGTTATTTTATTATTTAGCGTATGGTTATAGTACACATGAAAGTTTAAAAAAAGTAAATCAGAGCAGGCGACAGAAAAGATCTGCCGGTGCGCCATCGGGTACCTGAAGGTAACGGCAAACCAAAGAAATCGCTGCTAAACAGCAGCAGACTTCTTGGTGGATCGCCACGGTGCGTCCGCTTGGCCACCAGAGGAGCGCGGGTTCTATATGCTGCTGCATATGAAAGTCGATGTACGAGGGTAGACATGAAAAATCTGATGCTTTCTACCTCCGTCAATCGACCTATGGCGCAGTAATGATCGCTAATAAGCGTACTGGTGGATTAACGGAGATATAGAGCAACCCTCGTCGAGTCAAATAATTTCGCGAACTTAAACCCCGCGTACTTAAAGTTCGTAAGTGTGTCACCCCTTTAACATTCCCATAGTGGGTGAGCTCGGTAATCCAAAGAAACTACCCTCCATTGTGTCGACGAGAATGCTTACATTCTTCGGTCATATTCACAGAAGCGATAATATGGAGAAACTTGTAGTTCAGGGTCATGCCCCGAGTGGGCGGCGCCCTGGCCGTTCCTCTACGCGCTGGGTGAATACGACGAAACAGTTGCTGGATATGAGTATCAAGAGCGCCACTGAACTGACAGTAAATCGCGAACGATGGCGAGCTACAAGTTCTTAAAGCTGTTGATAATATTCGTGTCGGCAATACGCTAGCTCCGACTTAATGCATTTTGCGAGTTCACAACATGACTGTTAAGTAGTGTCCGACCGAACATTCGGTTTTGGTTTCAGCCTAGATTCGGCCAAAGAACGGGTTTCGGTTTAGTTTCGGTTGCGGCTGCCATATAATCGACACTACGGCCGAAACCGAAACTAAATTCGATGGATTTGGCGCTGCGATCGGACGCCCTCAGAGCACTAATCTTCAAGCGAGGAAGTGTCATTTTGCTGGGTAGATGATGGTAATCACTTATTACATGTTAAGAAGCCTACTTATCGGAGCCAAGCTTGCAAAGAAACGCAGATATTACTCTCACTAGAATTCCAGTCCATTTCTGTCTTTGAGAAAGGTCCCCCTAAAATTCACGTCTGTCTTACCTTACTGACGACTGTTTCCACTGAACAACTACTTAATGCTACTAGTTAAATTTATTCAGATTGATGAAGCTATTTGCAAAGAAAGTTGATAAATTATTGTTTCTCGCTTACAATATTACAATATTAGATTGTTCAGCTATGAATACTGACAGTCAACAATAGCTGTAGCTCAATGAAGCTCACAACAGTTTCTCAAATTCAGAGAAAACTCTTTACTTTCAAAAATACTTAGTAGTTGGACTTAGCACGTAGGTACTTCAGAAATTTAGTTTTAAGGCAGCTAATATATAACAGTGTCAGAAAGATAGACCAAAGTTTGGAATGTTATTTAGTAGATAGAAAATATAATATAAATGTAAAATAGTTGATATTCGGTTCAGATTAACTTCTTATTTCAAAAAGTATAAATAATTTATTTGAAATAGGGTGTGATAATGCTGATAAAACGTTATTCATTTTTATATCCACAAATAAATTACTAACGTTATATTGATGTTTCGGCTTCGGTTTCGGCCGAAACTGAGGCGGAGGCCGAAACTCGGTTTCGGTTTCGGCCGTAAAATGTAGTTTCGGTCGGACACTACTGTTAAGACATTGTGACTATGACGATGACGATGATGTTGTTTTTTGACACATAATTAACAATATCTTTATAAACCGCCTATTCGAAGATTTTCGAGAATGCATGTACGGCAGTTAGATACATACAAAACGACTATCACTTTGTTAGAAACCAAACCCTCCATTCGATCGCAGTCCTGTTTTGTACTGCGTAGGGGTCCTTTTCGGCAAACCCCTCCCCGTTTTCCTCGTTCCCATACGCACGGCACCGTTTTCGTCGAGTGACTAACAAGTCGATAATTTATTATTTATAAGCAGCCTCTCTTCTTTCGGTAATTATTTTGAAAGCCTTTGTTCATCTCTGGCGCTGTTACTTAATTTATATCCGGTCGTAGGCTCTCGGTCTATACGCTGTTGCCAAGTTCTGTGCGGTTCCGTTTATCTGTGGTTTATATATTTGTTTGTTTAATGTATGAGACTCTAAGGCCCGATTTTATCAACATGCATATTTAACAAAAACTTTGACAAAGCTTTTCTATTGGATGTTATTTAGCAAAAGCTTTCTATTGGATATTGAGGGCTAGGTTAATAATTATCATCCAATAGTATTTTATCAATATTGGCAACAAAACGTCAAAGCTGGATGACACTTTTCATCATATCGTATGTAAGAATTATAACAAAACTATTGTTGTAACAAGTGTATACAGGGTTGGGATAAAGTATGGAACCACCGGTTTAACCGGAAGTACCGTCAACTTTTTTAATTTAAATGGGACACCCTATATATTTTTGCAGATTTTAATTCATCTTTTTTTCCGAATACGTCCATAGTGGGTTTAGCATTAGTTTCTGTAAAAACGGGAAAGATAAAGCTTCTTTATCATTTCAGGTGTTTAAAATGCCGGTCATTCAAAGTCGGTTTTGGCGATCGCGTGAGAACTCACAAAGAAGTGTGTCAACTTTTAATGATTTACGTCCCGACAGGGGTCCTATAACACGTTTGACGGTGACTAAAAAAAAAATACAAAAAAATTACCTCAAACGGGAAGACCGCAGACCGCCACGGACGAATTTGTGAGAAAAATTTTTTAAGAAACAAATACTAAACCCACTATGGACGTATTCGGAAAAAAAGATGGATTAAAATCTGCAAAAATATACAGGGTGTCCCATTTACATTAAAATAGTTGACGGTACTTCCGGTTAAACCGGAAGTACATTAATAGCTAACATAATGTCTTCGGATGCATCAGACGTCACTACACTTGCCTGCAAATTTTCAGCAATATCACTCTTTCCGTTCCAAAGTTATTTGCTTGGTTCCATACTTTATCCCAACCCTGTATTTGTTGCAACATAGGCGATGAATGAAGTTTGCAGCTCGAGACGAAGTCAACGATCGAAATAAATATCTTTTTGAATAGTTGAAATTAGATCACAAATCCCAGTAATAAAGTACCTAACCAAATATGTTTTGTTGAGGCGATCTGCTCCGCAAGATGCTGAGTGGCCGAGCGGTAGAGTGTTCGACAGCGAATCACTGTGATTCGAGGGTGGTGTTGGTTCGAGACCCAGCCCTTGCAACTACTTTTTTTTTATTTTCTTTTTTAACCAAAATATTCATTGATATGATTTTACTTCCCACACCGATAGGTGAGGGGAGTATTGTGATCGCGAAAATTTTCGATTTTGAGATAATACACTTTTTGGGCGTTTCATGATGTCTACATAACGAAAATCCATGTCACTCATTTCCGTCGGTCTGTCTGTCTGTCGGTCTGTCGGTCTGTCGGTCTGTCTGTACGCGTTTTTGTGTCCTCGTAATCTCAGTAACCGCTGCATGGATTGTGATGAAATTTGGGCAGCGATATGCTGGGGGGTCGTAGTAGGTAATGTTCTTACAATTTTGAAAATCGGTGCAGGGGCGGCGGAGTAATTAGCAAAAAACAAAAAAAATTAAATATTCCTCAAACTTCGTTTTTAGGCATTTTAGAGGTTCCTGATCATTTTTTACTTTTTTTTGGGTGGGGGTGAAATTGGGGTGGTTGGGGGGTGGGGGGTTGTAAAATTGAAAAATTTGTTGCTTTCATAATAGACTGCCCACTGACCCATGAAGGAAGACCTAGCAACATAAATAACTTTTTTAGGTCCATCCGAACATTGCCTTGCCTATTACAGAAACCAAAGGACTTAGAATTTTGTCTGGTGTAAACATACGAGAGTATTGCTTTAGATCCTTCTATATTGTGTTACAAGGAAACTGTTGAATTGATGTTAATGAAATTTTGACACAGTATTACTACCGTGGCGAGGATGGAAAACGCGTATGGTTTTTATAAATCGTGCCAGTGGCGGCGCAGAAATAATAAAAAAAAGTAAAAATATAAAAACAGCTCAAACTTCGTTTTTAAGCGTTTTAGAGGTTCCTGATCATTTTCTGCGTTTTTTTTGGGTGGGGTGAAATTGGGGTGGTTAGGGGGTGGGGGGTTGAAAAACTGAGAAATTTCTTGTATTCATAATAGGGTGTAGGGTAGGGGCTCTGAAGGAAGACCTAGCGACATAAATCAACTTTTTAGGTCCATCCGAACATTGCCTAGCGTATTACGGAAACTAAGGGACTTAGAATTTTCTGTATACATACATACGAGTATTTATTGCTTTAGATCTTTTTGTATTTTGTAACGTGGACACTATTACATTGATTCTAATTAAATTTTGACACAGTATTATTACCGTGGTGAGGATGGAAAACGCGTGTGTTTGTTAAATATCGTGTCAGTGGCAGCGTATATAGCAATAATCAAAAAACTAAAAGTATGAAAACAACTCAAGCTTCGTTTTTAGATGTTTTAGGCTGTCCATTGACCTCTGAACGAAATACTTAGCGGCATAAGACAATTTTAGGGGAGGGAAGGCTGCCGATGATTTGGTTGCAAGGAGATCTCAGACTAAAGCTTCATGCTATGGGAAAATAATAAACTGATATCACAGTAATGTGTGGGAAGTACTGAGTCAATCAACTTGACTCCATTTTTTACTCATGTTACACACATTTTTTTATACCACCGACATAAATGTGTTTTTGAATGAAATTTTATTAGATGTTTTAAAAGTACGAATTTGTGATGGTATACATACAAGTATTACTTTAGATCGTTCTATATTGCGTAACGCGAAAATTATTGTATTGATTTTAATGAAATTTTGACCCAGTACCTATTACTACCGCGGCGAGGATGGAAAACGCGTATGTTTTAGAAAAATTGTGTCAGTGGTGGCGCAGCAATAATAGAAAAACTGAGAATATAAAAACAGCTGAAACTTTGTTTTTAGACGTTTTAAGGGTTCCTCATCATTTTTTACTTTTTTTTTAAGTGGTTGGTGGGTGGGGAGTTGTAAAACTGAAAAATTTGTTGTATTTATAATAGTCTGTCCATTGACCTGTAGAAGAAATACCTAGCGGTATATTACACTTGTTTAGGTCCATCTGAACATTGGCTTGCCTAGTACAGAAACCAATTTTGTGATGTATACAGTGTGGTCCAAAGAGTGTGCAACAAATGGGATTTTTTTTTATTGGCTGCACAATCAAAAATCCAATATTGCCACAAGTTGGTGCATGTCCGATAACTAATTTAGGTGCACTTAGAATGGTTCCAAGTTCATCCGTATACGGGGTGAATCAAAAAATATAAAAATTGTACAAGAGTAAAGTACCCTTATTATCAAAAATTCAGCAACAACAAAAGTTGTTTAGAATTAAGAGTTATGCCTAAATACCAAAACTTGGCCTCCTCTGAGAAAAAAAATTTTTTTGAAAAAAGTGCAATAACTCTCCCAAAAATTTTTTTTTTTAGTAAAACTGTTTGATACACTAATTGAAATTGAATTAATTTTATATCACTTACAGTTTTACTAAAAAAAAAAAAATTTTTTGGGAGAGTTATTGCACTTTTTTCAAAAAAATTTTTTTTTCTCAGGGGAGGCCAAGTTTTGGTATTTAGGCATAACTCTTGATTCTAAACAACTTTTGTTAATAACATTTTGCTGAATTTTTGAAAATAAGGGTACTTTACTCTTGTACAATTTTTATATTTTTTGATTCACCCCGTATACTGATGAACTTGGAACCATTCTAAGTGCACCTAAATTAGTTATCGTACATGCACCAACTTTTGGCAATATTGGATTTTTGATTGTGCAGCTAATAAAAAAAAATCCCATTTGTTGCACACTCTTTGGACCACACTGTATGTTAAGAGCAAACACCGATTTCGGCCAATGGACGAAAAATATGGCCAAAACGCGTTTTGGCTGCTACCATTTTACCAATGTCCGAATTATCGCTTTCCGACTGTTTAATGTAGCCCAGAACGTGTTTTGGCTCAACTACGATTGCCAAAACGCGTCCTGTTCTACTGCGATTGCCATAACGCGTGGTGGATTTTGCGACTGACTCAGCTTATAAACCATACCTGTGGAGCTAGTGTATTCATTTAGTATTTGATCTTTGTGCGGGTTAGACCTAAGGTTATGTTTTAATGACGAACTGCAAAAAGTCATACCTAAGTGGTAGCAATGATCGTAGTAATATTTGTACAAGAGAATGATACGACCAAACACTCACAGAGGTAAAGGCGGCAAAAGCTTGTAAAAGTAACAGTGATACAATATCTTCGAAACAAAGACAACGATTGAAAAGGTATGATATTTTAAAAATTGGCTATATCGAAAAGCTAATTAAAAGAAGGACAGACGACACAGCCGAACTCTGAGTTATTTTTGCATGACCCACGAGTTATTTGACATTATCCATTCCGCTCATGTGGGAGCTGGACATGAGACATTGTGAGGTATGTTTCTTTCAGTTTTTTTTTTCACGGACCTAAGATCTACAAGTGCTTTTATTCATTTTAGTTATGGATTCTAAGCTCAGAGGAAATATTGTAACACAACACGGCAAATAATTGAGATTTATTTATTCGTAGTAGAATATAGAACGTGTTCTGGCAATCGTAGTTGACCCAAAACGCGTTCTGGGCTACATTGAACAGCCGGAAAGCGATAATTCGGACATTGGCAAAACGGCAGCAGCCAAAACGCGTTTTGACCATATTTTCCGTCCATTGGCCGAAACCGGTGTTTGCTCCTAACATATACATATGTTCTATGTATATTGCGTAAAGCGGAAGTTATTGAATCGATTTTAATGAAATTTTGACAAAAAATTTAACAGCGCGGCGAGAATAGAAAACTCGTCTGTTTTTGAAAAATCGTGTCAGTGGCGGCGCAGCAATAGTCAAAAAATCAAAAATATAAAAACAGCTTAAACTTCGTTTTTAGACGGTTTGGAGGCTCCTGATCGTTTCGCATCGTCCAGTTGAAGCATTCAGAAAAAAACTGTGGCGCCCTAGTTCCTAAGGGGGGAGACGCGAGAGACTATTTATGATAGTTTTTATGTTGGATGCTTTTCTGCAGGCGGGTGGGCGATGATTTTGTTGCAAGAGGATTTCACACTATAGCTCCATGCAGTAGAAAAAATAAAATGGTATCATCATTATGTTTGGGAAGTACTGAGTCAATCAACTTGACTCCATTTTTTCATAATAATGTTACTGATGAATCCATTTACATGTTAAGTATGATGGCTTGTTGTTCATTTTAGCGAGCTGGTGTCATATATGATCCTCACAAACGATCCACCCAGTAAAATGTATATCACAATGTCACTTCTGCTCCCCTCGAGAAGTCTCTTAACGCGGTCGTGTAAGACAATGGCGTTCACTTTATTGCAATTTTATTACACCGCCCTCTTGATGTGTTTTCTCTTGTTATCCCTCTTACAGACACACAGCAATGCTGTTACTTTTCCCCGCGGATATTAATATTAATTATGTTTCTTCGTGGCAATGTTAGACGTGTAGGTGTTACGCCATATTGTAGGTTAAGAAGTGCATGTACTGGGTATTTTGTTTTCAGCAGAGGAAAGCACAAATGTTTATCTATTTGTCTATTATACAATATGGTTTAACACTAATACTGTACGGTATGCATTTATACATTCCGTACATGTATACAGCACCTAGCATAATCCCATTGGTCAAATTTGAATTTTGAACCAACCAAGGTCTGAGTGCCATACGCGAGTATGGAATGTAAATGAGTGCTATATGCACTTACGGAATGTAGTACTTAATGCAGCTGAAAATTTACAAAGAAGAAAGCGATTTAAGCGAAAACCATTTTTCAGCTATGTATTAAACTGCAGTAAACTTTATTACAAATTAAGTTATTTTGGTCCTTCTTTACGAAATATTGAATGTAATAATTGCAAACATCTGGTATATTAAGTTAACTAAGTATTAATCTTCAGTGGGCGAAGAAAACATATATTACTTACAAGATTAAAGACATTAAAGAATATATCAGAACAAAAAAGAACGTTATATAAAATCAGTGGGATGAACCATGCATTGGGTTTATTTGTTTTAATATTTTGGGATAGATTAGGTACGTTTTTTTTTGGCCTTAGTCAATAGGTTTGATCTATATTTTCCAGGACTCAGTTCAAAATATTTATAATTAGGAGGGAATGTTGCCCCAGCATGCATGGCGATTTCAAACATATACAAGTATAACATATATAACCACCCCCTCTCGCTGCAATCGCAAAAATTAAAACAAGAGTCTAGCCATAGCCATACGTTTGACTTGCATATAACTATATTCAATTCCGTATAAGTGCATATGGCACTGATTTACGTTTCGTACACACGTACGGCACTCGAAATTTGATTGGTTTAAAATTCAAATCTGACCAATGCAATGGGATTGTGCTAGGTGCTATATACATGTACGGAACGTATAAATGCATCCCGTATGACATAACCGAGTGGAAAAGTGCGTAGTAGGCAGCAAGTATAGTCTCAATAGAAACACAATCATATAGATTCCGCAACAAAAAGACACAGCTTCCGAGTCTACTTGACACGGCATCAACATGAATGAATATGTGAGGGGCTCCCGATCCTTTGTATGAGAGCACGAGAATGCGGGTAAATGAGCCTTTCTTTTTAGCGCAGCTACACAAGCAGCCAGGAGATCAGCCTAACGCTTGACTTCACGGGAAGGTGTTAATAGTGCATTACGGAACTTGCTCCCGCACAATTCAAAACCCTCATTAACTCTGCTGAAGTCGACTTCCTCTTAAGACTTCCTAAAGATAATCTAATGCATTGAATCTTATACAAAAATCTAGAAGAACATGGCTTGTCTGAGCAGCTGACCTTCTCTTTCCTAAGGTCTAGCGGGTTGAAGTCGGAGACTGATACTTAAAACTGCGACTGGATTTGTAATCATGACCTCAAAATTATCCGAAATGCGAGGTTTCATCGTAATAGAAAGCCAAATAAAGATTTTCGATTTTTTGAGGTACTCCCAACCGAGAGATCTGAAATTTTTTATTTTCGTCAAACGAGACTGAGACTTAAAACTGCAACTGGATTTATAATCATCGCCTCGAAATTATCCGGAATGCGGGGTTCATCGTAACAGAAAGCCAAATAAAGATTTTCGATTTTTTGAGGTACTCCCGCCCGCCCGAAAAATTTGAAATTTTTTATTTTCATCAAACGAGACTGAGACTTAAAACTGCGACTGGATTTGTAATCATTACCTCGAAATTATCCGAAATGCGAGGTTTCATCGTAATAGAAAGCCAAATAAATATTTTCGATTTTTTTGAGGTACTCCCGCCCGCCCGAGAGATCTGAAATTTTTTATTTTCGTCAAGCGAGACTGAGACTTAAAACTGCGACTGGATTTGTAATCATCACCTCAAAATTATCCGAAATGCGAGGTTTCATTGTAACAGAAAGCCAAATAAAGATTTTCGATTTTTTGAGGTACTGCCAACAGGAGCCAGAAACGCTTATCAATCTCTTTACGTTTACGAGTGCTCTGCTCTGTTATGATCTTTTCACTCATACCCATATTTTCTGGAACTACTTGTTCTCCAAGCTAGAGCTTGGACAGGCAAACAAGCCATCATATTCCTCCCCGACCACGAATAAAAAATAATGTTCGTTATATGTAGAGTTTTCGGCACCTGCCGAGGTGAACATTGTCCCTAAGGAGGAGGAAAAGCGGACCAAATATCAGGAACTTCGCAGGCCCTGGACCGACTATACCGCAAGTTTGCCGATTATGGTCATTGGATCACTAGGTGGAATGTTCGCGTGCAATGCCGGTGTGCCGTGCGGCGGCGCACATCTTAGCCGCCAGAATGCAGAAGGCAGTCATCCTTGGGTCCCTTCGTCTACTTAGGGCGCACGATTCGCGGACCCAGTGATTGCTCACCTCACGGTTTGAGGAGTTGTCACTGGGTAACGGAACAGCAGCTTGATGTGTCGGTGCCCGGGCTGCACCTTATTGCTAAAAAAAAAAATGAAGTCAAGTTGATTGACTCAGTACTTCCCACACATTACGCTGATATCAGTTTATTATTTTCCCATAGCATGAAGCTTTAGTCTAAGATCCCTTGCAACCAAATAATTGCCAACCCCCCCCCCCCCCCTAAAATTGTCTTATGCCGCTAGGTCTTTTTTTCACAGGTCAATGGACAACAAACATACGCGTTTTCCATTCTCACCACGGTAACAATATACTGTGTCAAAATTTCATTAGAATCAGTTTAATAGTGTCCACGTTACGAAATACAAAACGATTTAGACCAATAAATTCTCGTATAGTATACAGAAAATTCTAAGTCCCTTAGTTTCTGTAATAGGCTAGACAATGTCCGGATGCACCTAAAAAGGTGATTTGTGTCGCTAGATCTTCCTTCACAGGTTAGTGGACAGCCTATTATGAGTACAAGCATTTTTTTAATTTTTCAACCTCCAACCCCCCAACCATCCCAATTTTACCCCCACCCAAAAGAAAACGCAGAAAATGATCAAGAACCTCTAAAACGCTTAAAAACGAAGTTTGAGCTGTTTTTATATTTTTAGTTTTTTTATTATTTCTGCGCCGCCACTGGCACGATTTATCAAAACCATACGCGTTTTCCATCTTCGCCATGGTAGTAATGCTGTTTCAAAATTTCATTAAAATCAATTCAACAGATTCCTCGTTACAACGATCTGACGCAATACTCTCGTATGTTTACATCAAAAAAAATTCTAAGTCTTTTGCTTTCTGTAATAGGTAAAGGCAATGTTCGGATGGACCTAAAAAAGTTATTTATGTCGCCAGGTCTTCCTTCACAGGTCAGTGGACAGTCTATTATGAAAGCAACAAATTTTTCAATTTTACAACCCCCCACCCCCCAACCACCCCGATTTCACCCCTACCCAAAAAAAAGTAGAAATGATCAGGGATCCTTAAAACGCCTAAAAACGAAGTTTCAGCAATATTTAATTTTTTTTTGTTTTTTGCTAATTACTCCGCCGCCTATGCACCGATTTTCAAAATTATAGGAACATTACCTACTACGACCCCACAGCATACCGCTGCCCAAATTTCATCACAATCCATGCAGCGGTTACTGAGATTACGAGGGTAGAAAAACGCGACAGACAGACAGACAGACAGACAGACAGACAGACAGACAGACAGACAGACAGACAGACAGACAGACAGACAGACAGACAGACAGACAGACAGACCGACAGACAGACAGACCGACGGAAATGAGTGACGTGGATTTTCGTTATGTACACATCATAAAACGCCCAAAAAACGTATTATCTCAAAATCGAAAATGTTCGCGATCACCATACTCCCCTCACCTATCGGTGTGGGAAGTAAAATGAAGAAAAATAACTGTCATGAAAATTTACTCATAACTATATATAGCATTGCGACTTAATAAGAGTTCTATGTTTGTTTACCCCCTCTATGTTTAGCTGTTCTGAGAAAAAAGTCAACAGCAACATAACGGCAATGCTTGCTCTATTAAAACATCGGAAAAGCAATGATTGGAAGGCATGCGCGAGGCGGCCAGGCGGCCAGATCCGGAGAGCGATAACCACATATCGTTGGGGGCGAACAATTGGATTAGCCGTTTAACGTCAAGTTTGAGTAATGGCCGGTAACCCTGCCCCCTCGCGGCGGCGGCGGCGGCAGTAGCGGCGCTCGCATGCCGCGCGACCGCCTCCGCGCTGCCCCCGCTCACCCCCCCATCCCCGACCCCTGCTGCTGATTAAAATGTAATCTAATATAGTCCGGACGGAAACAACACCACGATTGGCGTGCCCCCACGAAGGCCGATGGGATACGTGCAGGGTCTACGTCTTCGGCACCTAGACCGCGCTTCAAGGATGTGATACTGTTTTGGGTCCTCTGTATGTCCCAGAAAGTGCGCACTGAACAAAATCGCCATCTTCCTTGTGCGAGCTATTTTCTTTTAGTATGGTCTGGGCCACGACCCTTTGGAGCTTTGCACAATCAGAGACACTTTCAATGTCCTGACAATAGTTTTTCCACGAGCCTTGGCTTCTCTCACTGATTTGTTGTATTCAGTGAATGCTTCTGGTGACGGTTCCAGTTTCCCGTATGTTTACACTGATTGTACAGTCTGTGGGTATTCCTCCTCTGAGTTTCCAGCTACCTATTCTACCAACAAGAGTTCTTGTGGGTTCTTTTAACCGTTTTCTCTGCTGATTAAAATGTAATCTAATATCGTCCGGACGGAAACAACACCGCGATTGGCGTGTCCCAACGAAGGCCTATATGTGAAGGGTCTACGTCTTCGACACCTAGACCGCGGTTCAAGGATGTGATACTGTTTTGGGTCCTCTGTATGTCCCAGAAAGTGCGCACTGAACAAAATCGCCATCTTCCTTGTGCGAGCTATTTTCTTTTAGTATGGTCTGGGTCACGACCCTTTGGAGCTTCGCATAATCAGAGACAATTTCAATGTCCTGACAGAAGTTTTTCCACTCTCTCTGCTTTGTTGTATTCAGTAAATGTCTTCTGGTGATGGTCCCAGTTTCCCGTATGTTCACACTGGTTGTACAGTCTGTGGGTATTCCTCCTCTGAGTTTCCAGCTACCTATTCTACCAACAAGTCTTCTTGTTGGTTCTTTTAACCGTTTCCTCTGCTGATTAAAATGTAATCTAATATAGTCCGGACGGAAACAACACCGCGATTGGCGTGTCCCAACGAAGGCCTATATGTGAAGGGTCTACGTCTTCCGAACCTAGACCGCGCTTCAAGGATGTGATCCTGTTATGGGTCCTTGGGTCCTCTGTATGTCCCAGAAAGTGCGCACTGAGCAGGATCGCCATCTTCCTTGTGCGAGCCATCTTCTTTTAGAATGGTCTGGGCCATGACCCTTTGGAGCTTCGCATAATCAGAGACAACTTCAATGTCCTGACAGAAGTTTTTCCACTCTCTCTGCTTTGTTGTATTCAGTGAATGTCTTCAGGTGATGGTCCCAGTTTCCCGTATGGTTGTACAGTCTGTGGGTATTCCCCTCTGAGTTTCCAGCTACCTATTCTACCAACAAGTGTTCTTGTTGGTTCTTTTAACCGTTTCCTCTGCTGATTAAAATGTAATCTAATATCGTCCGGACGGAAACAACACCGCGATTGACGTGTCCCAACGAAGGCCTATATGTCAAGGGTCTACGTCTTCCGAACCTAGACCGCGCTTCAAGGATGTGACCCTGATGTGAGTCCTTGGGTCGTCTATATATCCCAGAAAGTGCGCACTGAGCAAATACGAACTTCTGCGACTTATTATAGAAGGAAAAATCGACGCCAAAATTCTTGGTTGAAGAACATCCGAAGATGGTTTGGTTGCTCATCGCTTGACGTATCGTAATTTCGAGGTCAATCTCCGAGGCTTAAGGATCACTATAAACCAAGTGAGCGTCTGACTAAGAGGGGTGCAAATAGTACCGTGCAAATCGATAATGTTCTTGGGGATTACCGTAGATAACGAACGATGTTTCAACGAACATATAAAGAGAACTGCGGTGAAAGCAGCAAAAAAGGTGGCATTACTGTTACGTATAATGCCAAACGTAGACGGCCCAAGTATGAGGAAAAAGCAGATCTTAAACGGAGTTACTACTCGGTTATGTTATAGGGAGCTCCAGCATGCTATAAAGCGATGGAGAGGAAAAAGCACCAGCAAACCGTAGATAGAGAACAAAGGAAGCCGCTGCTGAGGGTGGCCGGTGCGTATCATACTGCCTCTGCCAAAGCTCTGCAGGTTATAACAACTGCATCTGTTGGCAAAAGAGAGGAGATATACGTATACCGCGGAAGGTGCTCTGCCAGAGAGGCGGAGGACCGCCAGGCAGAAAGCCACGGACGAGTGGCAAGGGATCTGGTCCAGTACAACGGAGGTGGCGCAGTGGACTAAACGCTTGATTCCAAACATACGAGAGTGGGCAGAGTGTAAACACAGGACAACCTGCTGTTACCTAACTCATGCGTCGGCGGTCACTTTTGGGTATATAAAAACAAAATAGGGCGAGCGACGGACGATCGTTGTCGACATTGCGGCCAGAGTAACACACTCGAGCATACCCTATTGTAGTAAGAAGTATACCCGGGACCATCGAGAGCTACCGGGCCTGATGGTTCTGCGTGTGACGTCACACCAGACGCCGCACGTATCTGCAGGGATTAATAGAGACATTCTGACGTTACGAGCATTTCTTTGAAATACTGAGAAAACGGTCGAATATACAAAAGTAATGTAGAGGAATGAGTTTATAGGAAAATGAATTTGTGATGAATGGATTCAATTATCCAAAATTATCTATTATTCACTAAATGATGTGCATAATCATATTATAGCTGTCATGATTGCAGTAGCAGTAGTAGCAAAAGAGGATATAGGAGCTGTAGTATACAGGGTGTGCCAGAATTTTCCTTGACACGTGATATTATTCTCCTAACAGATAAAGTGCAAACGAAAACTGAGGGGAATTTTTGAAAGTACTATAAGGTCAATCATACTATGCTTTCAAAACCTTTTCTTTGTACTTCAACCGTTAAAACTCCCTCCAACTTTTTTTCATGTAGCAATCAATAATGCTACACAAAAAAATATTTTATTTTATTTAAAATCTTCTAGTAGCTTTGATTTTATACACAAACCTATTTTTTGCGTAGCCATTGCATAAATAAAATAAGGACTTATTTGAGGCTTAATGTTTATTTATAATAAGACAGATAAAAATAAAAACTAAGTGGGCGTTTCAAGGGTACTGAAGGACATATAGGACATAGCATACTTTGAAAACAAATTTTTGTACTTGAACCCCTAAAACTCACCCCCAACACGTTTTTTTCAGATGGCTGTCCACAGCTTTCCTACATTGTTTGTAGTGTAGTGCCTTTGATTTAATACACAAAACAGTTTTTTTCGTAAAGTCAAAGCATAAGATAAATAAAATAAGGGTTTTTTCAGGCGTAATATTTTCGTAATAAAAAATGATAAAAAGACATTTGTTTTCGAAAGCATGTATGATAGGTCTTTCAGTACCCTTAAAAATCCCTTAGTTTCTCTTTTCATCAGTTTTTCGGTTCAAACAAATTCTTATTCTATTATGCTTATGATTTTACGAAAAAATAGGTTTGCGTATAAAATCAAAGTACCACAAGATTTTAAATAAAATAGGAATATCATTTATGTAGGAAAGCTTATGGGGTGCATGTTGAAATCAAAAAGGTGGCGGGGCGAGTTTTCGGGGTTGACGTGCAAAAAAAATGTTTTGAATGCATGCGCTTTACAGTAATTGTTAAGCAGTATTTTACAAAATCTGTGAAGGCAATTTAATCTTAGCTCGAGGAACTATTATTCTTATAGCAGTATCAGTACGAATTACAAATAACCCTTTGAAGTGTTTGGTGCATATTACAGAAGAATCCTTTATCGTGAATATATCTCGATGTATAGTGCGTCACCACTGATTCCGTTTCATTAGATCTTTTGGAAATTAGAACATCTATACAGGGTTATTCACGTTATTCGACACGGAGCATTATGGCTAAAGTAATAAAATAATAATTTGGGATGGATAGAGACCCATAAAGGCTACATTTTAAAAATATTTTCATATTATACAGGGTGTCCCAAAAGCACGAAATGTATCAAAGTTATGTTTTTTTAAATAGAACACCCCGTATATTATTGCATATTCAGATTCCTTGATGAATTCTATTGTGACGTTATGTATCACACATGGGACTTAAAGCGAACCGTTTAGGTGTAAATCACCATTTTCGGTATAAGCAGATATCAGGAAAAAATTGAATATCGCAGAGATTATAAAATTTGGAAGGCTGTATTACTCAGCATAAAATGCGCCAGCTTTTATTAGACTGTCAAATTTAAATTACGTTTATGCTTGGAGAAATCGGTCGATGAATTAAGGAAACTTCGATCAGCGATAACTTGATTTTTTCAAATGGGAATGGCTAATTTTTTTTATACGGTTAAAGGTAGAATTTGATAACCTTTCTAATGATGTAAGGTTGTGCATACCAATCTCTGGTAGTTTTCATTTAATTTTAAATTTTCAAACAAATCGGCGTTTTTCAATTTGCCTACCTATAACCAACGTAGCAGGCCATGAAATATAAACAAAAACCTGTTCAGGTAGAAGAAAACAACTAACTTAGCTGAAAAATACACACGAACTAGACTAAAGGGACAAGATTATAAAAATTACTCACAACAAAGTCCAACCAGAAACAACGGCGGTAACATATCTTTGGTCAAAGAGAAGCTGGAGTATGGCAGAAATGGATTTTTTCACGGCCTACTAGCTACTGCAATGTACTAGAGATTGGCAATTTCCAAAACCATTAAAAATTTTGAAATAGAGTAAAAACTACTAGAGAACGTTGTAAGCAGTTTATTATTTTCATAATAAAATTTCACATTTAATGATTTAAAAAAGTATGCAATTCTGTCAAAACTCAAGTCAAAAGTACCACTGACTGGAGTTCTGAAAATTCTTCAGTACCTATTAGCAAAGTCGCAGAAAATGAAGAATGAATTAAAATTTGTTCAAATTATAAAACATAACTTAAATGGCAGAAAATTTAAATCTGATTTGTCAGTATTCCCTTTTTGCAATATTGCTAACAGATATTCAAAAATAGAAGGGCTCCAGTCAGAGGTATCGACTTCGACGCAAATTAATTCTGTTTTATATGAGGGTTTTTGATTGCCTTGGAAATTTTTAACCTCTAGTAAATTGCGGTAGCCAGTAGACAGTAAAAATATTTATTACTGCCATACTCCAGCTTCTCTTTGACCTTAGAGATGTTATCGTAGTTGTTTCTGGGAGAGTTAGTGTGTATTTTTCAGCTAAGTTAGTTGTTTTCTTCTAGCTGAACATATTTTTGTTTATATTTCATGGCCTGCTACGTTGCTTATAGGTAGGAAAATTGAAAATCGCCGATTTGCTTCAAATTTAAAATTAAATGAAAACTACGAGAGATTGGTATTGACAACCTTATATCATTAGAAAGCTTATCACATTCTACGTTTAACCGTATAAAAAAAATTAGGCATTCCCATTTGAAAAAATCAAGTTATCGCTGATCGAAGTTTCCTTAATTCATCGACCGATTTCTCCAAGCATAAACGTAATTTAAATTTGACAGTCTCATCAAAGCTGATGTATTTTATGCTTAGTAATACGGCAAAGTCACAGCCTTCCATATTTTGTAATCTCTGCGATATTCAATTTTTTCCTGATATCTACTTATACCGAAAATGGTGATTTACACCCTAACGGTTCGCTTTAGGTACCATGTATGATACATAAAGTTACACTAGAATTCACCAAGGAATCTGAATATGCAATAATATACGGGGTATTCCATTTAAAAAAACATAACTTTGATACATTTCGTGCTTTTGGGACACCCTGTATAACATGAAAATATTTTTAAAATGTAGCCTTTATGGGTCTCTATCCATCCCAAATTATTATTTTCTTTTTTATCAAATACTTTAGCCATAATGCTCCGTGTCGAATAACGTGAATAACCCTGTATAATTACTATTGCAGAAGGGTGCACAGCAACTATAGATGGTATTCTTGGCTAGAAACCTAAAAATTTAATGAAAAATCCCTGCGGGTGTTTGACGATTACAAACGCGGCTGGACCGTCGCTCGACGTCTCGCGTGACGTAGACGCTGTGGTGGGGATACACCATCAGGCCCGGTAGCTCTCGACGGTCCCGGTATACCCCGTCTGGACGTGTCTAAGCGTGTCCAACTATCAAGCCGTTCTTGAGGATGACTCATAACAGTTATACAAATCCGCATTATAGTCCAACAGAGCACATACACTACGGCAATGCTTCCGCCCCTAGAAAATATACTGACCGAAGATCGACTGAACATTTAGGGCCATATCGCGTCAGTCGGTCCGCATGTACGTGCGTGTATCCGAGTACATACAGAGCTTCGATTTTATCGTTTTATTTGGTGTGTCGGATTAAAATCTCATCTGGCGCGCACCGTTCGTTAGTATCAATTAAGTCTCCGACCGGATGCGCAGTTGCTGGCTATGGACGAACGGTTTTTGCAAGGCCCGGATGGTTTATCACCCGAACACCCGCACCGCACCAGCACACGTACAGATTATTGCTTCTGCATTTTTTATACCAGTCGTAATTGCCTGTGTCCGAATTTTTGTCTTTTTGCCGGTTCAGATTTCTGCCGTTCGAATCCTGTGCCGCGTGTTATTTGCTGGTATTGCCGATGAAAAAAATTGCTGCAGCGCGATTACTGTTGTAGTAACCGTACCGGTGATATGCGAGCTACAAACACCAGACGGTCTGTAGCTTGATTAATAAGTAATAATGGACCAGTTAAAGATCATTTAATGGAATTGCCGATCAGCTTTAGCAAACAAAAGTAATCTGGAACACCTCCTGGAGAACAAAAACGCAGACATTGCGATTTTATCAGAAACAAGGTTTAAACCAAATACTTACGTAAATTTCACAGGATTCAACGTTATTAGGCAGGATCATCCAGACATGCTTGAGTACTTTGTTACTTCAGGCAGAGGATGCCTCATGTACTATGGTATAAGAGGAAATACATTAGACCAGGGGTTCCCAATCTTTTTCAGCCCGCGGCGCACTTCCAAGTTTAGTATTTTGTCACGGGGCCCTACCTTAGATAGCTATTGCAGATAGATACAGTCGAAAGAAACAGGTACCTGAAATAATAGTGGACACAAAAATAAAAACGTCCTCAATACAAGAAGTGTTTTTATTATATTTATAATAATTCAGAATTGAAACAGAACACAAAAAGAAAGACTAAAGAAAAACAAAAATAAAATACGACAGCCAAATCAATGTGATGGTTGAGCTTGGTGATCTCCGCATAGTTTTTCAAACCGGGGAATAAGATTCGACACTGCGACTCTCATCTCTTGCTCCACATTGATCCTTGAACGATATTTGTTCTTGACTACAGCTACGGATGAAAATCCAGCTTCACCTAAATATGATGTTGCGAACGGAATGAAAATTCTTAAAGCTTTCGAAGTTAGGTTTGGACATTCATTTTGAATCGATAACCAAAACTCTACCAAATCGGATCTGGTGAATCTAATTTTAAGACTGTCGCAAAATAGTTCAATGAGATTATCTTCCTCTTGTAATGGGAATCCTGGCGGAGCTTGTGTATAAAAGGGATCTTAGATCCACGCAAATTTTCCGACATCATCATCTGCAAAGTATTTTGAAAACCATCCAGTGAGATTTGATAAGTGTTACGTGAAAAGGGCCATCATGTCTTGTGAGACAACCAGTTCATTGGATCCCGCTTATTTATACAATTGTGGAAAGCAATCTTGACCACCGCCTTCAATCATCTTTTTTATTCAAACTTGTAGTTTCTTTCTAAACGCCGAAATCTTCTCCAGTAGTTTCAAAATGTGTGTGTTGTTACCTTGCAAAGACAGATTCAAATTATTCAGTTTTTCAAATATATCGCACAGACATGCTAGCTTTAGCAAAGAATCTGGTTCAGCAAAACACTTGGCATTCTCATCACCTTCTTGCTGCAAAAAAGTGCAAATTTCTTCATGTAATTCAAACAAAGGTAGTAAAACATTTCCATGTGAAAGCCATCGTGAGTTGTAGTAATACAGTAGCGCCGTATGTTCAGCTCCCATATCCATGCATAGTTTTTTAAAAAGTCTGGCCTTTAGCAGCCTAGTTTTTATGTAGTTTACTGCAGCAATGACACATTCCAGTACACAGTACACGGTTTTCAAGCGTGTAGGTTTATGTTTTGTTTATACTTTTCGATGACGGCGACACCTATGTTCCTAACCACTGACAAGTGTCAGAATAGCATTGTTGTTTTTTAGGCACCCACAAATATTTGTGCTTTAGACTTAGAGGATCGACTCACGGCGCCCCTCTTTACTTTCTACGGCGCACCAGGGCGCCGCGGCATCATACCTCTCTAATCGTACCCAAGCTATTACTTGTGCAAATAAAGAGCCAGCAGGAGTACCTCAGGGTTCAATTATGGGACCTCTTTTATTTGTCCTCTATGTAAATGAACAATGTGCTGACGAAACAACTCTAATTAACTATGATAAGGATCGCTCCTGTCTTGCAGATGAAATGAACTCGACTTTACAGGAAATATGGTTCTCAGATAATAATTTGTATCTAAATATTAAGAAAACAAAAATTCTTACCCTCTCTGCAAGAGACTTAGCTGACAATAAAGCGTAAAGTTTTTGCGTGTTTGTCTCGACAGTTCCTTGTCATGGAAACATCATACCAGAGAATTAACAACAAAATTATCCTCATCACTGTTTCTCATTCACAGAGTTGCAGAATTTGCTACCCTTGATGTAATAAAATCGACATATTATGGTCACTTTCACTCTAAAATTTCTTATGGACTTATTTTTTGGGGCAATTCTACAGAGTCGATTAAAGTGTTCAAAATGCAGAACTATGCCATCAGATTAATTTTTAAAAAAACTCGAAGGGAAAGCTGTAGACCTTTATTTAGAGAATTACAAATATTACCTCTGCCAGGATTATACACAGATGGCATTAAGACAAAAAAAATGAAACGAACACTAGCATAGCGGTATATGTTAGGCCTGAAAAGTTCTATTTTCCAAGACTGAGTTCAAAATATTTATAATTAGAAGGTAACTTGCCTAAGCATGCATAGCGATTTCAAACATATAACTACCCTGTCTCGCTGCAATCGCAAAAATTAAAACAAGAGTTTAGCCATAGCCATAGGCTTGCGGATAACTATATTACATTCCGTAAGTGCAAATAGCACTGATTTACATTTCGCACACACGTACGGCACTCGAAATTTGATTGGTTTAAAATTCAAATCTGACCAATGAGATTGTTCTAGGTGCTATATATACATGTACGGAATGTATAAATGCATACGGGATAATGTTGTGGGGCAGTGCGGCGTCGGCGGATAGAGTATTTGAACTCCAAGGGAGGGCAATAAGGGTAATAACGGGTCTCAAATATAGAGATGACTGTAGATCATCATTCAAACAAACAGGCATAATGACTTTTCCATCGGTTTTCATTCTTGAGAGTGTCACATACGTCAAAGAGTTGAGAACGCTTTTAAAAAGCATGGCGAACTGAGCAATTACAACACCAGACAGCGAGATAAGCTAGTGCCATCACATTGTAGACTTTCTATGTACCAAAATCGGCCAGATTTTTTAGCTGTAAAATTATTCAATAAGCTTTCAGTCGAGATTCGACTGCTACATATGGAAGAATTGAGAAAAAAAGTTGAAGAAATTTTAACTAGCAAGGTTTTCTATAGTGCAGCTGAATTTCTAGCAGACTGATATTATTGTACCTGCAATCTTTGGCTTTTAATTGCATGTATTTTTATATTTTTATGTGTGTTTGTTTTTAACTATATGTTTGTGTGTAATATTTAATATTCCATTTTGGATTTTATAATTCTGCACTGCTTGCCCAGCAGTGCTTACATGTTTTTTCGTTGACTTGTGTAAATACATGTGTACTGTGTGTAAAACATGAATAAAGTATGAGAATGAGAATATCAGGCTGTTACTAATGCTACCGTGTTGTACAGATACTCCAAACTCAATAGTCCACGCTCTTCCAGTTATCGCGGGAGGTATATTCGCGGGACAGAGGATGCAGGATGTATTTTCATATTCATCCTTTTGCAGATCTCTGTGTTCGATTCTCACTGTTCACTGTCGAGTGGATCGCACTGAAGTTGTATATAACAATGGAACTGCAAGCATGTTTGTGGCAGTGACTTTGTTCTTGCCGGACAGTTCTGATGACCAGATCTGCCAGAGTCGGTACTTACGGCGGAGACACTCTCAGACCATATTTGCCTCATGGATATGACGCTGCACTACTCCAAGGTACGTATAAGTGTCTCCGGTATGCAGTTGTCGCAAGATGCGCCCTCAAGGAGCTGTTCCTCATCTCCATACTATCTCCGCTTCGTCCTTTCTTAAGTGCGCAAACACACTGGGGCTTTTTAGTGTGCGTGCAACGGCGTGCGAAGGCTTGCAGGTACCGCATGCAGGCTAACCTGCTCAACTGTGTTTTCGACCGCTTACCAGCGTCGGAAGCCCGCTTGAACGCCTTTGTAGTAACAGAAATTTAGTTTGCTACCTGGTTTCGTCTGTGCCAGTCAAAGATGAGTATCGATAAAGAGTTACTTATAGCTTTAGTGTTTGCGGAAACCCCTATTTGGGATAAAAGACACAAGCTGCACTATAGCCGCACTGCGACAGAAAAATATTGGAAGGAAATAAGTGCGGTTGTGAAAGTAGACGGTTAGTTTATATAAAATATTTATTTGGATATATTCATAAGCCTGAAACTGAGGTAATACATCAAGAAATGTGGTAGTTATAGATAAAACAAGAGGTGCTCTGCAAAATATTTAACAAAGATATGTCGAATTGTTTTGGTCTCATTTAGAGGCATTTACTGGTAATTACGCCTAATCCATTTTCTAGCCCGAGATAATGGGGTATTAGGCATTCCTGTTCAAACTGTATATATTCTTCTGTATATACTTTAACTATGTCTGATATTCGATATGTAATTCGATATTAACAAAATAACAATGTACCCGACCAATGATATTACGAGACCAAAATATATAGCGTTAGGCAATTGTATTTACTACGTACTATCACTTAGTATCATAGGTATACTCAAATGAGCATAACACATTTATACACAACCACAAAAATAGATATAGATTAGTGCCACAATAATTCCCAAACCAAACAAATCAGTCATGCGGCGATCATATCTCAATTTAGCGCCAAAGTGATACAACACTTCTACCTTTTGACACCAAAAACTTGTTTACAAAGCGATTCAAACAGTCTCTACCAGAGTAGATAGCTTCCTTAATAAGACGCGCACAAGAATTCGTTGAACATGTACAGTATCAGTCACATATTCATCTGATTGACAAATTTCAAATAAATGGTTCTAATGTATATGATGTGAATCTACATGTGTATGTACTAATAGTTCATTTGACAACCTCCCACCACGGATTTACCACAAACCGCTGATTAAACGAAAAAACGCCAAGACACGTCAAACTATTTGTCCAGAGAGGCAACTTTTTAACCAAAAAATATTTCACCCCATTGTACCCTCTAGCCCCTCAGGGGAATCATTTCCAGTGTTTTTGCAACTGTACCTCATTGTTTTGCCAATAATGGGCAACCTTTTAAACCCTTATTGCATGTTTCCTATACCGTGTCTAGATGCGACTGGCCAATCTTAGTACTCTTTTTCTTGTCTGTTTTCACTGTACCATGCACTGGTGTGCTTGACTGCGTGCGGAACCGGCGCCAGCCTGCTTCTACCTGCCGACGGGACTCGGCGCTGGCCAACGCACTCCAAGACACACCAACGCTTCTAACTGCCGCTACTGTGCATGCTTACTAAGAATAGCTGAGATAAATTTCGCCTAGTGTAGTTTAAAGAAATAAAGATGCTTTATTATTATTACATCAGATCAGATGTACTTTTTCAACTCTCACTATTAAACAGATTCTAGGGCAGACAGCGCCCTTATTCAAATAAACCAGCATTCCTCGGTCATCTCGGCTCCCGAAACGTAGACAGAACCGTCCAATATGCACAAGACGAGACCCATAACAATAAATCCGCTAATCTTATCTCACCACCAGGTCGAAGAAGGCAGTTTTTACGATTACAAACAAACAAATAACGACCAGCATCCTTCTACTACGGCGGTCGCTCTTCTTTTGTCTAGACGTACGTCACTTCCGCTGTACCGCAGCCACCCGCGATAGGCGCTAGTCGCTACCTGTAATTTGGACTCGCTTCCGCCGCCTCTGAATCGCCGCGGTTCGCCAGTGCAGGGGCAAAATAGAGTTTCTTAAGGTCACTTTGAAAAACTAGAAGAAATTTAATGGGAACTAAACATGCCTGGATTAGCCATGGGGCTAAAGGGGCTGGAGCCCCGAGCCCCGCGGTTCAGAGTTGCCCCGCAGGGGCCCTACTTTTATTTAATGTGACAGAGCAAATATTAGGTTTTATAGATGAACAATAAAATCAGTAGATCTATTAAAAACTTAATTTCATTCAATTTCCCTACCTATAAGCAAACATGCAGGCCATGAAATATAAACAAAAACATGTTCAGATAGAAGCAAATAACTTAGCAGAAAGATACAGATAAACTAAAGTAAAGGGGCAAGGTTATAAAAATTCCCTACAACCAATGAAATCTAACTAGAAACAACGCCGGTAAGATGTCTAAGGTCAAAGAGATGCTGAAATACAACAGAACAGAAATGAAATTTTTACAGCTTACTAGCTACTGCAATGTATTATAGATTAAAAATTTCCAAAACCATTAAACTTTCAGCGATAGTTACTAGCAGTCTAATATCTTCAGCACGAAATTTCACATTTAATGATATAAAACAATAGTCATTTCAGTCAAAGTCAAAAGTAACGATATCTCTGACTGTCCCACTGTAGCCCTTCTAATTTTTGAGTATCTATTAGCAAGATCACAAAAAAAAGAATACTGACAAATCAGGTTTTAATTTTTTGCCAGGCAAATTGATTTGTTGTAAGTCATTTTGTAATTTTAACCGTTTACTGTAGTTCGTCTCTATCTTTCTGCTAAGTTAGTTGCTTTCTTCCACCTAAATTGTTTTTTGTTTGCATTTCATGGCCTGCTAACACCGGTTTGGTTGAAAATTTGAAATTAAATGAGAACTACCAGAGATTGATACCAAATTTTAAATTCGACTGTATAAAAATAATTAGGAATTCCCATTTGAAAAAATCAAGTTAATTCTGATTGAAGTTTCCTTAATTAGTCTACCGATTTCTCCAAGTACAAATGTAATTCAAACTTGAACGTCAAACCTAAGTTGACCAATTTCAAGTTTAGTCACACGGCAAACTCACAGCCGTCTAAGTTTTATAATCGCTGCGATATTCAATTTTTTTCTCATATCTACTTATATCAAAAATTGTGAATTGTACCTAAACGGCTCACTTCAAGCCTCAGGTGTGATACATAAAGTCACACTAGAATTGACCCGGTGATCTAAAAATTCAATAATATATACAGGGTGTTCCACTCAAAATATCATAGCTTTGATATGGCACGCTTTTATTAGAAACCCTGTATAAAAGTCATTATTTTTAAAATGTAGTCCAACTGGACCTACATACATTCGCAAAGTTAATTTTCTAAAAATAGTTTGGTCACATGAGTCCAGGCGTTGCGCTTGACTCAGCCTGTATAAAAAGAAAATAGAAAATACCTATACCTACCCATTAGATACTGTCGGCACCTGTGGTCCGTGCCAACATAATGAATAAATCGAAGTTGAACCGATACAAAGGCGACGCTCAAAAAAGAAAAGTAAGTTATCCATATAGTTTCTTAGTGTTATGTCTATGTGCTACATGGCTACAATTTACCAAGATAACTCTAAATAACTATTTTAAGGCTGCTGAGGATAAATTAAAAGCAGTGAAGAAAGGATTGCACTGAAAATAGTTCTGATCACTAAGCAAACACAAACGTTGAGAGCAGTGCTGATACTATAAGCGGGACTCATGACCCACTTATAAAAAAGTGTATAGTAGTTTATTTTGTTATATCGCGAATAGTTTCATAAATAATAGTATTTGCATTTTATTTATAAAGGGCCCCTTAAAATTATAAGTCCCGGGCCCCATGAAAGCTTAATCCGGCTATGAAGCTACACCACTCAAAAAATTAACGGGACACCTCTTTGTACACTTATTATTTTCAAAGTGTTAGTTACATCCAGATGGAGCATACATAAGCGAAAAGAACCTCGGCTTCTCCGAATGAATTCCAAAAGATAACTTTTAACTCATTTTTTTCTAGGAAAAAAATAGCAATTAGAAAATCACAGAAACCAAGTGAAAATCGCAAAGTTCTCTATAGCTAGTGTCTGGCTATTTGATTGTTATGGGGTTTAGTGTCGCGTGTGTCTTCCTGCAGCTCGAATTACTTCTTGGCATCCCCTTAGCTTACTTTGTACAAGCCGTCGAAAGTCTTCCTGAGGTATACTGTCCCATTCTTCGATAAGTGTTTCTGTTAAGCGGCCTGAGAGACGATGATGCAAGCTGCGATTCCTGAATCGACACAATGTTTCATGAAACTTGCATCAGTTGAATAAGGTCCTACTCAAATCGAAACCTGTTGCGATGCCTGAATCAACTTGATAGTTTATGCACGTTCCATGCAAAACAAGAATCGTACGGTGGAGTCATTTCTATGCGTTGATGCAATTGCTTTTATATTTTCCAGTTACTTATTGCAATCATACACGCTTGATTACTGATGTCCCCGTGTGGGGGCGGGTTAGAATATCTCCCATCGTATATCCTGCGTGTCGTAAAAGGCGACTAAAAGGAACCGAACTACTGTCGGTATAAGCAGTAACCTCTTCTCAACCAACAGCTTTGGGTGGACGAGTTGAGAAGAGTCAGGACACCTTCTTGTCCTTGGGGTGAGAAATTGCCCCTAAAGGCAGATTAACCGGTGGATACCATCTGGTCAACGACATGAGGATGCATCAGAAAGCAAATGGGAAACTACTGCATTAAAGATCTTAAAGATATCCCAAGAGAAACTTGTAAAATGAGTAAACGCATTTTACGAGTTCACAACATGTCTGTTAAGACATTGTGACTATGATGATGACGCCACTATGACCTAATTCTACCTCGCTAATATTTCTCATTTTCACACACAATGAATAAGCAATCAACAATATAAAACTGTCAGATCGTTGCCTAATGGAGCTATGAGAGCTACTTCAATATAAAATCTAAATATGGATATTAACTTGATCACTTTATTTCTTGTACTGGGTTTGAAATCTTAAACGTATCTTGAATGGCGAAAACAAATATAGATTATTTTTGTAAAGTTAGTCGAATAAAGTGTGTGGTATTACGAAGCTATCACGTTCACTTACATAAAAAGCCAGAAATATTTTGAGAAGTGTTCTGTTAATTATTTTGAGCAGTGTATTTTCCTAATGGTTTATATTTATAGCCAATGCCAAGGTTTCAACAAACTTGCTAAAGACTACCGTTGTCTAAAAAAATTTGCACCATGATGTTTCACATACTAATAAAACACACAATTTGTAGTATGATACTAACCAATTTATATTGTTCAAGAAATTGAACCAAATCTGCAGGTACTATAAATAGGTTACGTTATGAATGAAAGAAAGACAGAGGATTCATGGTGACAAACACCACCAGTGCATACGCCTACAAACAGGCCCTTTTGCACCTCTCCGTACCCTAGTTCTCAAGTTCAGCCCTCATCGCAAGGGTGAGGATGACCTTGGGTCCTGCTCATCTTCATCGAGGTAGAATCCCATGGAGGCGCGATAACGTGGCTGAAAGCAGGTGCAGGTTGGCCATATTGATTCGACACTTATGTCAAACAGCTGAAGTTTCTTTGACAATTTCGTGTTTGCTTTTTTTGAGTGTTTTTACTGAGATTTTTAGTTATTTTTAAGTGATATTCTAGTGAATTCATGAAAGAAATAATGGTTTCATGTGCTTATCGTAGTTGCTCTAGCAGAGATGGCATGGATGAGAAGAAATCGACAGGAATTACATTTCATAGGTGTATGTATGCAAAAAAATAACAATGCACAGGACCGCATTTGTAATCTTTATCTCAATAAATTGTAACGTATCGCAGCAATAATACAGTTGTATTATTCAATTGATGATGAATGTCGTCTCTACAAAGCCAGTTTTTTTCATATACTTAACTATGAATTTCGCATTAGATTGAAAAATCAACCCAATACTTCATATTTAAATCATCATTGTAATGAATTTTCAAAATTATTTACATAAGAAAATGATCCGGCTCTGGCGAGGCGTCCATATTGTTACCACACGGCCACGCCTCCTGCTACCGTTTTTGTTATGCGAAATTGAACCTTATAGCGTCTCCTTGGGATTCTACCTCGATGCTCATCTTATATCGTCAGGTCAAGAACCCTTGAATCGAGTATAGTCTGCCTGTGATACCCAAAGGCTGCACAGCGACACAGAATGTGCGCTGAGGTGTTATGTCAGATAACAACTTTAAACGATAGAAAACGACCAAGTACAACCAAATAGATTTATAACTAGCACAAAACAACAGAAAGCTTGCAGACAACAGCGGGAAATAACAGAAAATGACTAAACACAGCCGAATACAACAGAAAAGAACAGAAAACAGCTTAAAACAAAAGAAAGCAAGCAGATAATACCTGTAAACAGTAGAAAACGGCCAAATACAAGCGAATATAACAGAAAACAACCCATAACAACAGAAAGCTATCAGATAATAGCGCCAAACCATAGAAAACGACTAAACACAGCCGAGTACAACAGAAAAGAACAGAAAACAGCTGAAAACAAGAGAAAGCAAGCAGATAACAACTGTAAACGGTAGAAAACGACCAAATACAACCAAATAGAACAGAAAACAGACCATAACAACAGAAAGCTATCAGATAACAGCGCCAAACCATAGAAAATGACTAAACACAGCCGAATACAACAGAAAAGAACAGAAAACAGCTGAAAACAAAAGAAAGCAAGCAGATAATAACTGTAAACAGTAGAAAACGGCCAAATACAACCGAACAGAACAAAAAACAACCCATAACAACAGAAAGCTATCAGATAACGGCGCCAAACCATAGAAAACCACTAAACACAGCCGAATACAACAAAAAAGAACAGAAGACAGCTGAAAACAAGAGAAAGCGAGCAGATAACAACTGTAAACGATAGAAAACAACCAAATACAACCAAAGATTCCTCTCCATCTTATATTATGTTGATTTTGCAACCACACATCTGTTATCTTTCTAATGATACTTCCTGCTAGTCCTACATCGGTTCAGGAGCCAGGAAACTGTTTCTCGACCCTCGCCTTGCAAGCGTGTCCGCCGTTTCATTCCCATTGCAGAATGAGCCGTGATTTAAAGGTACAATGCTTTCAATTTTGTTCGCTTCCTCCTAGGCCCTTGAATTTCGTGAACACGAGAAGCACA
Source organism: Callosobruchus maculatus (assembly GCA_951848785.1). Taxonomy (NCBI): domain Eukaryota; kingdom Metazoa; phylum Arthropoda; class Insecta; order Coleoptera; family Chrysomelidae; genus Callosobruchus; species Callosobruchus maculatus. The sequence goes on from CATOUR010000385.1 coordinate 54,203, forward strand.
AGCTCAAATCGCATATATTTCTGCTTGGAATACTGTGGTATATCCTCCAACCTCCAAGAGAGGAGAGCTTTGTTTTTGGCCCGCAGACCCCTATGCCAGAGCCTTCATCGGTAAGACATACATATATGTATAAAAACACATAATAGATTACACAAACATGTTAAAAACAGTTAATATTCATGCATTACATGCATCGTAAAACTCTTGCAAGAAAGCCTTTCAAAGCACTTTTAAATTTTGCCCCATTTAGACAACTAATGGAACTAGGTAGAAATCTAAATTGTTTGTGGCCCATATAAAAACGATAATTTGCAACTGAAGCAATATGTAGCATAAATTATATACCATTCCTGATGTATAGGATAGGCCCTTGGTAGGTAATTGCACTTTCAAGTGCATGATAAAGAACTTTATCCCTTTGACCTACCCTCACCTACCGCAGCTCAAACACGTCTACCTGTCTCCATTCATGATTCTGCCGGAACCCCCATAAAACATCAACTCGGCTTTTGGCAAATTACAGGTCCTTTGTGTTTTTTACAAATTGCCGTTGTACGTTTTTGTCAACCGTGCCGAAACGATCAGGTACGCTCGTCAATGAATCAGCCGGTTTGTCTATGGCTGTGAGAAATATACACTTTTGCTCTCCTGATTAGTCTACGGGGTGGACTTCTAGACGATGTAAAGTTGCCACCTCTCCCGGTTTCAACAATTCGTTGGTTTCAACACTTAACCTCCCGGCTTCTGGTTTCTGGTTAAACGTCAATGGCCCATTTTTTGGATAACCGTCTGTTTACTAGATATAACTGCCTGATAGTTAAGTATCGTATTCACCATGAATTATCAGTTCCCAGTTACTTAACAAAGAGATAACGTAATTTTTTGTTTTTCTAATATTGTAAACACAGCGTAGTTTTATGTTCTGTGCTGCACAAAACGTCAAGCGTGTTGTGTTGCCACCTCTTGATTCTACATAACATAATCATTTGTGTTTGTTACCTTGTAAAGATTGCCCCAACTTACACATAGGACAAACTAAACAATATTTAAATAAACGCATATATAAACACAAGTATGATATTAAAAATAAAAACCTGAATTCTACCGCCCTCAGCAAACATGCTATAGAAAATAAACATACCATCGATTTTACCAACGTTAGAACTTTATGCAAAGAGAAAGGTTGGTATAAAAGAAACATCTTAGAGATGATACATAAAAAAAGAAGTTCTAACAGCATGAATTTCAGGACAGATACAAGCAATCTTTCATGCATATATACAAATTTAATAAATGGAACATAGCCTATACTTTCTTCCATCTTATCAATATTTACCTTCCTCCCTCGATATTTAATTGTTTAAAAAAAAAATTAATTGTAAATGTTAGTCATTTTGTATCTGTTTGACAATTCTGATATTTTATTTTAGTTTTAATACCTGAAGATTACGCCTAATAGAAGCGTCGAAACGTCGTAAAATTTTATATTTTGAAATATAATGTGACCGTATCCCAAGATTGTTTTACTAAATATTTGGACCGACGGTCAGGATTCAAAAAGCAAAAAAATTATCATATTACTCATACATATTACTCATGAACATTTTCACCATCGCTGGCTATTCTCTTCGCATAATTATTAACATGAAAAAATGGAGTCAAGTTGATTGACTCGGTACTTCCCACAAATAATGATGATACCATTTTATTATTTCCCATTGGATGAAGCTATAGTCTAAGATCCCCTTGCAACTAAATTATCGCCCATCCACCCGCAAAAACAACATCCAACACAGAAACCCTCGTAAATAGGTTCTTGCGTCTCCTTCCTTAGAAACTAGGGCGCTACAGTTTTTTTCTGCATGCTTGAACTGGACGATGCGAAACGATCAAGAGCCTCCAATCCGTCTAAAAACGAAGTTTGAGCTGATTTTATGTTTTTGGTTTTTTTATTATTGCTGCGCCGCCACTGACACGGTTTTTCAAAAACACAGTCGTTTTCCATTCTCGCAGCGGTAATAAATTCTGTGTCTAAATTTTATTAAAATCATTTCAATAATTTTCGCTTTATGCAATATACACACCTAGAACGAAATAAAGCAAAACTCGTATGTACAGATCACAAAATTGGTTTCTGTAATAGGCAAGCCAATATTCGGATCGACTTAAAAAAGTGTAATATGCCGCTAGGTATTTCTTCTACAGGTCAATAGACGGACTATTATGAATACAACAAATTTTTCAGTTTTACTACCCCCCACCCCCCAACCGCCCCGACTTCACCCCACCCAAAATAAATTGAAAATGATCAGGAACCCATAAAATGCCTAAAAACAAAGTTTGAGCTGTTTTCATATTTTTTGTTTTTTTATTATTGCTGCGCTGCCACTGACACTATTTTTCCAAAACATACGCGTTTTCCAACCTTGCCGCGGGAGTAATACTGTGTCAAAATTTCATTAAAACCAATTTAACAATTTTCGCGTTACGCGACATCGAACGATCTAAAACAATACTCGTATGTATACATCACAAATTCTAAGTCCCGTGGTTTCTGTAATAAGCATACAACGTTCGGATGAACCTAAAAAAGTGTATCATGCCGCTAGGTTCTTCATTCACATATCAATGGACAGCCCATTACGAATATTTTAAATTTTTCAGTATTACAACCCCCCACCTCCCAACCACCCCAAATTCACCCCCACCCAAGAAAAAGTAGAAAATGATCAGGAACCCCCAAAACGCCTAAAAACGAAGTTTGAGGCATACTTAAAATTTTTCGTTTTTTGCTAATTACTCCGCCCCCCGTATAACGATTTTCAAAATTATAGAAACATTACCTACTACGACCCCACAGCATAACGCTGCCCAAATTTCATCAGAATCTCTGCAGCGGTTACTGAGATTACGAGGGTAGAAAAACACGACATACAGACAGACAGACAGACCGACAGACAGATCGACAGACAGACCGACAGACAGACCAACAGACAGACAGACCAACAGACAGACAGACCAACAGACAGACAGACCAACAGACAGACAGACCAACAGACAGACAGACCAACGGAAATGAGTGACGTGGATTTTCGTTATGGCGTCATAAAACGCCCAAAAAGCGTATTGTCTCAAAATCGAAAATTTTCGCGATCACAATACTCCGCTCACCTATCGGTGTGGGAAGTAAAAACAAAGAAAACTATGAAAATAAAGAAAATATAAAAACAAAGAGAAACAAAAAAACTGCTTTACCTTTTTAGGACTTTTTTCATGTGTACTATTTAACTATGAGCTAGATAAAAACTAATAACCTAACTGTGTCCATATTTATACACATTTTGATTACATCTTCTTGAAGATCTCAAATCTTACACCTTGCCACCTTGTATACAATCCGTCTCCGAAATGGAAAACGGAAGTCGTTTCAAAATCTGAGAATGGTGATTTAGGGGTCTAAACAGAAAGAATAATGGAAAGATAAACACTATGTCAATTTTATTTACAGGGCAATTTTTATAGGTCGGCAGAGCTGATTTCGTTGCGAAAATAAGCAGTCATTATGTCGGTTCCTGGATAATAAAACTAACAGTGGTTAAGGCCAGACTCTGCTAAATAGTGGGATAACTAGAAATATAAAAAATATGTATTGTGGAGTCTATTACAGGACTACTCGTTTATATTTACTACAATTCACGACTCAAAAACTTGGATCTGGAGTGTGAAATCTCCAATGCAACTAAGGGTCGGTTTCACAATGATGGGTTAACTCAAGGTTGTGTGTTGACCGGAGGTTAACCCTAGATGCCATGTTTCACAAATGGTAGTTTTCGATTTTACTTGAGGTTAACTCTGAGTTAACCTGACCCCAAGAAATTCTTGAGTTAACCCCAGGTTTGCGATGACGCATGCGCATTAGGTAATGTCACTTTGATTTTGCTCCTTGCTAGGCGTTTGAGGTTTCATATTCTATCGTTTACCTTAACGCTTTCCATCGTTCTTTTTATTTGAAATGGATAGTTATGATGTAAATGCGTACAGCAGTGATGAAGAAGCAATGAGACCAAGGATATTTCGACCTAGAGTCAATTATTTTGAGTAATATGATGACCATGACTCCTTGGTCTTTCACCTTTATAGATCTGCGGCTATTATTTGCACATTTGCAATTAAATTCTTCTCCTATCTTTTCCCAGGCGTTGTATTTTTCGCGCCATATTGTTGCACCTTTTGTTTTGCATTCTATTACATGCCTGTGCTTTTCTACTACCGAAATGAACAGATATTCTTCATCTTTTGAAAAGTTGTTCGCTCTTTTTGTTTCTTCCATTCTGAGACACGGGTACATGCACGCCTATTATTTGAAAAAGGCCCCAGAACAACACCAAGCAGTCCAAACACCAATCCAACCTAACTTTCATCTATGCCAACCACCAAATAACTGCGAATGAAATGGAAAAATGTCAGTGGAAAAAACCAAAATGAGGTTGGAAATCGCATGGAACTGACAGCTCAACGAACTCATCCTTTCACAGTCTTGTCAGAAAAACACAAAACACCAGCACGAAACACCTAACGAAGGAAATAAACAAGAAGAATTTTAAATATTGCGGACACAGTACCACCAACCGCTGAAAATAAAATACAACTCGCGGTCAGTTAACCCTACGTCATTTTATGATTGTGAAACAAGAGGCGTTCCATTGTTCAAGTTAACTCGCAGGTCGAGGTTAGTAAACCGTCAGAGTGACCACTGATTACGAAACTGGGCCTAATAGAGAAAGTGCATACGGGCAAAGCCACCAGTTAAAATGAGACACCTAACCCTTCATATACATCCTACAGTCCCACTACATTCAAAGCCAGGCGCACTATGAAAGCAATTTCGGTGGAGGGCATTGATGTCTTACTCAAAGCGAGTATCCCATGTTGCCAGGTTTTAAGTATGGTTGTAGCCGACTTTTGGCATAAAAATTTCCAGAAATTGCAGGAAGCATCCCGTATACAGTGTGTGATGGAATATAGAGCGGCTGGGAAGCATTTTACGCGCCGAGTGCGCCAGATAGCCTACGGGTTGAGGCGCGACCATCATACACTCAGTCACGCGGTACCGGTTGTTGTCAAGCAACACTGTCTTGACAGGATACGGATGCTAATCGCTGCTAAGCGATCGTTGGTGGCGCGGGCGAGAGGTCTGGAGCAGAACAGAATGTTCTACGAAAGACCTTCTCGCCTTTTCCAACAGCCGCCTCCAGCCATACAGCAGCCGCCAACTGCTGATCGCGTGGAGACCTTCTGAAGGAACATTTACGAACAGCCCAAACTTCTCTCAGCAGATACTCCGGCCTTGACGCAGTTCGAGTCCGTTTGTAGGAGGACTCCTAACTTGAATGTACTGCGTCACTCGATAAACACGGAAGAAATTCTTGACGCCTTACGAGGCGCAAAGAATTTTGCAGCTCCTGGCCCGGATGGCATAAACACCTACTGGTGGAAAAAATTTGCCAGTTGCCACCGGCATTTAGCTAGAGTTTTTAACTCGTGGCTAAATCAGGAGCAGCCAATTCCGGCTTGGTTTGTCGAGGTTCGAACCGTGCTTCTCCCGAAGACTGGAGATTTGTCTGATCCCAAAAACCACAGATCAATAGCATGTCTGAACGCATATTACAAGCTCTTCACCAGAATCTTGTATATGCGTATCCTTCAAGCTGTGAATCCTGTATTTCTCGACGTGTATAAACAGAGAGAGGGTCAAAGAAATGAGTAACTGGCTGCAAGGAGAACCTGTTCATGTGTCACGCAGGACTCCGTGCAGTACAAGCGAAACCTTTCTATAGCCTGGATTGACTATCGCTAGGCATTCGACACCACGTCTCATGAGCTCATTGTGCGGCTGTTGGAATGTCATTCGGTGGATAGTCAGATAGTGGGATGTATCAAACAACTGATGCCGCTCTGGAAGACCCGGTTCACTACAACATCAGATGAAACTCGGGTTCAGACATAGTTGGTAGCATTCAAAAGAGGCGTCTTCCAAGGAGAGTCCTTGAGTCCCTTGCTCTTTTGCATCTCACTTTGACCTCTGTCCATAGCGCTGAGAAATACTAAAGGATACAGCTGTGGCATGCCCAATAACCGGAGGCACAGGGCCACCCATCTGTTTTACATGGTTACATATTTTTAGGGGGGGGGGGCTGTAGACGAAGCTTTTTTTGCTGCTTTAACCTGTTGAAAACCATCGGCGAGTATACGATTAGGCCACTCGGTTAAAGCCTTAAAGGTCCGCACAAAAGCATTGCAGTAATACTTGACTTAAATGACTGCTCATGCTCTATTGCAGCAGACTGTGCTATATGTAGATAAAAATATATTGATGTATAGTACTTCCGAACGATTCTCTCCTTCTCTTCAAGAAGGTTGAAAATCGTTTGAATAGATCTATTAAGTTGCTGGATACAAATCATTCGAAATATATAATTGGTTGAAAAGCTTCATTCAATTACCATTTACTGAAATACAAGCCACATGCCTACTACAGAAGAGTCATGTGGTATGTATCATTTTAACGATTATATAATCGAATCAATTGCCTTCATCTGCGATTTCGTCAGATAAACCCATATATACACGACGTGCTTTTCAATAGACACCCGTCATGGCATCAGCCCCATGAAAAAAGAAATTAAGAGATAGGAGGGTGCATACGTCAGAGGGTGAAGTGCATTTTGCAGGGCCGCATCTAACTCTACCTACAAAAAGTGCAAACAGTTTTGCAATATAGCTTTAATATTTCATTTTACTTCCCACACCGATAGGTCTGTCTGTCCGTCGGTCTGTCCGTCGGTATGTCTGTCTGGACGCGTTTTTTATAGCCTCGCAATCTCAGTAACCGCTGCATGGATTGTGAAGAATTTTGGGTGGCGATATGCTGTGTGGTCGTGGTAGATAATGTTGCTATAATTTTGGAAATCGGTGCATGGGCGGCGGAGTAGTTAGCAAAAAACAAAAATTTCAAATATTCTGCAAACTTCGTTTTTGGTCATTTTAGAGATTCCTTCAGTTTCTACATTTTTTAGCTCTCACTGTAAGAGAGCTTATGCAGAGCCTCTGTCTGCATGCAAGCATGAAAAAAACTAGTCCTATTTTTTTGGGTGGGAGTCAAATTGAGGTTGGAGGGTTGGGGGTTGTAAAACTGAAAAATTAGTTGTATTCGTAATAGGCTGTCCACTGACATGTGAAAGAAAGACCTAGCGGCATAATACACTTTTTTAGGTCCATCCGAACAATGCCTTGCCAATTGCAGAAACCAAGGGAGGCAGGCATAAAATAAGAGCTGCGTTGTGAATTCATGTGGAAATGCTGTATTTTTATAAACAAAACTTGAACCCATTGTAAATTGAATCGCTCTCCCAAATAGAAGAAAAATATGAATTAATAGGTTTATTGATCAATTCCTAAACGAAATAATGTAAAGGTTGGTATTTTCAGCTCCTTATGATAACATTTTAGGGTTTCAAAACAGTCTCAAACTGCCATTTTATTAGCTAATTACATAAGCCAAGGGACTTATTTTCTGATAAATATTTATTTTCTTTATTCGTGTCTGACCTACACTTGAGTTGATTGGTTAGTTATATTTATATTTTTTTAATTTGATTTTGTTTTTTTGTTTTTTATTTTTATTTATATTAGTATTAATTAATTAGCAATTATTAGAGGAAGAAAAAACACATATATCTAACAACCACAGACGTCACAAATGAGAAATGATAGTCTGTGTTTGTTCATATCTCTTTTCAGTGTCTGGCATACCGTACTGCCGTGTCGTTCGCTTCCCATAAGTCCTGGATTGTAAAACAGTTTCCAAGGATGGGCAGGGTAGGAGATGCTCCATCGTCTGGTTCTCCCCGCAGGCACATAAATCGTCGTTAGCGTATCCCTTTCCCCCTTTCACTAGGTTATCTCTGAACCTGCCTATTTAGCATCTAATACTGTTGAGACTTTTCCAGATCCTCCCCATTTTAGTTGTGATCCAACAGGGAGGCTTTCAGTTGGATTCCAAGTTGGTATGTGGTTCTCTGTTAGGAGTCGCTTATTTATTTATCGTTTGGCTCAAAAACATGACAATAGTAAATAAAGATTTAAAAAAAACTATTATAACCTAGACTAAAATAAAATATATACAGCTACAAACTAAGATACATAGTCTTTGGTATTTGCAGGTTGATGTCCAGTTCTTTCAACCACTTCAGCCCCAACGGTGTGGCTGTGAAGAACTCTTCTCGCGATCCCTGAAACGCAAGCAGTTCACATTCGCTCGTAATATGGTTTATAGTTTGGCGGGGCGCACCACAGTCACATAAGGGAGATTGCACATAGCCCCACCTGTAAAGGGAGTCGGCACATCTGCCGTGGCCTGTTCGGACTCTATTAAGTTTTACCCACTCTTTCCGGGGTAGTTCTGATCCTGGAAGAAAAGCTGCCCCCAATAAATGCGCATCGTGAGTGGTGTTCTGCAAAACCTTCCCACTGGGAGCGCCATTGGTTTAAGGAGTCGAAGTTATTGGTTTTAAGCCCTTCTGCGTCCCTTATTGGTGGTTGTCTGGATTTAAGTCTGTTTATCTGCAACGGGGGTTTTGCTCGGTGGATGGGCAGTTTGCTGTTGGCCGTAATCTTGTTAAACTCCCTTAGAAGGGCGTCAGTCCTTCGCAGCTGCGGTGGGGCTATTGCAGAGAGTACAGGCTGCCATTGAGTTGGGGTTGTCTTTACTGCGCCTGTAATAAGTCTCATAGTGTGATTTAGTTGGACCTCAATTAGTCTGGTATGATGGCTGTTAATCCAGACAGGCGCACAGCACACGAATAGACAAGAGCTAGCGCACTGGTTCGTAGAGTTGGAGCCGTGGCACCCCACGTCGTTCCACACAGCTTTTGGATAATGTGTGCGTGTTCTCAGTTTTTTGCAGTGTTTGCGAGATGTTTCTTATAGCAGAGGGTGCGATCTAACGTTACTTCAAGATATTTTGGGAAATGGCTATGCTTCAGGGGTACGCCTGCAAAAAGTACCTGCAGTTCATATTTAGCTAGTTTTTTATTCAGGTGGAAGCAGGAAACTGCAGTTTTGTTGGCGCTCGGTACTAGTCTCCATTACTTGAAGTACCTAATTTAGAGCTAACAAGTCGTTAGAAAGAGTATGCTCAATGTTCTAGAAGCTCTTATCGGAAAACTTGTAACTGACTGTTTCTGGCATGTCAGATAGATTGAAAAGTAAGGCGGCCAATACTGAGCCTTGTGGAAGTCCGTTGTTCAATTTGCGCTGCTTGCTTGCTTTCTCGTTTAGTCAGTGGGTTTGTGGATATAATGAAATTCTTCCTGGAAGTTTCAGTCCATATCAAGGGTGTCTTTTATCTAAAGACTGTCTACTTCATTCTACCATACATGAGACTTCTCGCCTGATTTGAGGGGGGGCTATTCCCGCTAACATCTATAGCTGGTACATACATGCGAATATTGCTTTACGCATCGTCCTGTATCGTACAAGATGGAAATTATTGAACTGATTTTAATGAAATATGGACAAAGTATGATTACGTGGCGAGAATGGCAAACGCGTATCGCTTTTAGAAATCGTGACAGAGGTGGCGCAGCAATAATAAAAACATTGAAAATTTAAAAACAATTCAAACTTCGTTTTCAGGCGTTTTGGGGGTTTCTGATAATTTTCTACTTTTTTTGGGTGGAGCTCAAATTTGGGGTGGTTGGGGGGGTTGTATTTATAATAGGCTGTCCATTGACCTGCGGAAGAAATATTGGCGACTCTAGTCATTCAAATCACCAATACGAATCCGCCTGAAGCTTAATCCACCCCTGGCCAAAAATGCTGCAACAATATTTCAAGCGAACAAGCACACAAGAGGAACGGTACTTTAAGGCTCAACTTCATCGTATGCGCGTTAGTTGATTGACTTCTAATGAACTTATGGTGTCCATAAGCCTCAGGGGTGCCACTACCATAAAATTAGTTTCGCCCTATCCTGCTAGGCGGTGCTCCTGAGGGAGGCGAAATGAATTAAATTGTTATTGTGCGTTATTAAAGGGGAGGCGTACACGGACGGGGAGGACAGTAAAGTGTCTTGGTCGTTAGGGAGACACGACATGCGTGGGATGGGATGATGGGAAGAAACGTGTAGTTCTCATGACACACAGAGGTGGATCTTTGATCAATAGTTCTCATACTATACTCGGTCCACCGAAGAAAAAGAGCGGAAAAAATTCGTGGTGTTCACGTGCTCTCGATATTTGCGAGACCTGTTTACAAGGTAACCACCGACGGTAACAGTCCTTTCCAGGAACGACAAATGGACGGTGTCATACAAAAGTGACGTGAGCCACCGATCTGTTGTTTTGAGAAAGATAGTTTTGTATTAAGCTGCCTTCTGGACTGTACTAGTTGAAAACACTCTTATTATACGAGGGTTGCTCTATACCTCCGTCAATCCACCAGTACGCAGACAGCTGTTTCACGCTTATTAGCGATCATCAGTGCGCCATAGGTCGATTGACGAAAGTAGAGAGCATCAATTTTTCCATGTTTAATAAACATGTGAAAGATGTACGAGTAAGACAGAAGGAATTCTGCCGGTGCGCCATCTAGTACCCAAAGGTGACGGCAACCAAAGAGAGAAACGCCACTAAAAGCAGTAACCTCTCCTTGGTGGAACGACAAGGCTCGCTCGCTTTTTTGCCACTAGAGGCGCGGATTTTGACGCACGCAGCGTGAAGCCGATATACGAGGGTTTAGTGGCGTTTCTCTCTTTGGTTGCCGTCACCTTTGGGTACTAGATGGCGCACCGGCAGAATTCCTTCTGTCTTACTCGTACATCCTTCACATGTTTATTAAACATGGAAAAATTGATGCTCTCTACTTTCGTCAATCGACCTATGGCGCACTGATGATCGCTAATAAGCGTGAAACAGCTGTCTGCGTACTGGTGGATTGACGGAGGTATAGAGCAACCCTCGTATATCGGCTTCACGCTGCGTGCGTCAAAATCCGCGCCTCTAGTGGCAAAAAGCGAGCGAGCCTTGTCGTTCCACCAAGGAGAGGTTACTGCTTTTAGTGGCGTTTCTCTCTTTGGTTGCCGTCACCTTTGGGTACTAGATGGCGCACCGGCAGAATTCCTTCTGTCTTACTCGTACATCTTTCACATGTTTATTAAACATGGAAAAATTGATGCTCTCTACTTTCGTCAATCGACCTATGGCGCACTGATGATCGCTAATAAGCGTGAAACAGCTGTCTGCGTACTGGTGGATTGACGGAGGTATAGAGCAACCCTCGTATATCGGCTTCACGCTGCGTGCGTCAAAATCCGCGCCTCTAGTGGCAAAAAGCGAGCGAGCCTTGTCGTTCCACCAAGGAGAGGTTACTGCTTTTAGTGGCGTTTCTCTCTTTGGTTGCCGTCACCTTTGGGTACTAGATGGCGCACCGGCAGAATTCCTTCTGTCTTACTCGTACATCTTTCACATGTTTATTAAACATGGAAAAATTGATGCTCTCTACTTTCGTCAATCGACCTATGGCGCACTGATGATCGCTAATAAGCGTGAAACAGCTGTCTGCGTACTGGTGGATTGACGGAGGTATAGAGCAACCCTCGTATATCGGCTTCACGCTGCGTGCGTCAAAATCCGCGCCTCTAGTGGCAAAAAGCGAGCGAGCCTTGTCGTTCCACCAAGGAGAGGTTACTGCTTTTAGTGGCGTTTCTCTCTTTGGTTGCCGTCACCTTTGGGTACTAGATGGCGCACCGGCAGAATTCCTTCTGTCTTACTCGTACATCTTTCACATGTTTATTAAACATGGAAAAATTGATGCTCTCTACTTTCGTCAATCGACCTATGGCGCACTAATGATCGCTAATAAGCGTGAAACAGCTGTCTGCGTACTGGTGGATTGACGGAGGTATAGAGCAACCCTCGTATATCGGCTTCACGCTGCGTGCGTCAAAATCCGCGCCTCTAGTGGCAAAAAGCGAGCGAGCCTTGTCGTTCCACCAAGGAGAGGTTACTGCTTTTAGTGGCGTTTCTCTCTTTGGTTGCCGTCACCTTTGGGTACTAGATGGCGCACCGGCAGAATTCCTTCTGTCTTACTCGTACATCTTTCACATGTTTATTAAACATGGAAAAATTGATGCTCTCTACTTTCGTCAATCGACCTATGGCGCACTGATGATCGCTAATAAGCGTGAAACAGCTGTCTGCGTACTGGTGGATTGACGGAGGTATAGAGCAACCCTCGTATATCGGCCTTCACGCTGCGTGCGTCAAAATCCGCGCCTCTAGTGGCAAAAAGCGAGCGAGCCTTGTCGTTCCACCAAGGAGAGGTTACTGCTTTTAGTGGCGTTTCTCTCTTTGGTTGCCGTCACCTTTGGGTACTAGATGGCGCACCGGCAGAATTCCTTCTGTCTTACTCGTACTCTTATTATAATTTTGTATATTCAAATAAAATTAGGAAAGAAATTACCAAACCAGACATAAGATTTATTAGCAGGAATGGACCACCTATCTACCCAAATAAGCTGAAGTACGATGAGTTCAACAAAATTGTTTTTCCTCAATCTCTGAATCTGAATCACGACCACTTCTTCTAAGATGTTTTCAAAATCTTGACTTTGGAGAAACTTTCAAATGATGATTATGCAAAATGTGAATGAGCTTGGAGACCAGCTTAATATTATGACCATCGTAGGATTTTGACCATATGAGTTTCTTAACAGAAGCATGTTTATTTGTATTTACGTGAGCAGGAACCAACTTGCTTTTGCGTACTCATCCTAGCTTCATATTCTAACCAAATTTTGAAAAACTGTTCAGATGGAACAAAACAACTAACTTAGCAGATAGCTACGGACGAACTAGAGTAAAGGGACAAAGTTATAAGAATGACTTACAACAAATCAATTCTAACCAGAAATAGCAGACATAACACATTTAAGGTCAAAAAGCAGCTGGAGTACGACAGAAATGGGTATTTTTCACAACATACTGGCTACTACAATATTCTAAAGATTGATGATTCACAAAACCATTGTGAATTTTGAAATGAAAGGAAATCTACCACATAATGTTGCTGGCAGTTTAATAGCTTCAGAATAAAATTTCACATTTCATGATTTAAAAAAATAGTAACCGATACCTCTGACTGGAGTTCTGCAAATTCTTCAATACTCATGAGCAATATCGACGAAAATGAAGAATAAGTTAAAAATCTGCTCAAATTATTAAACATAGTTTACCGAAAATTAGAATATGATTTGTCATTATTCCTTTTTTGCGATCTTGCTAATAGATACTGAATAATTTAAAGGACGACAGTGAGAGGTATCATTACTTTCGACTTTGACGGAAATGACTACTGTTTTATACCATTAAATGTGAAATTGCGTTCTGAAGATATTACTGACGGCAACGATCGTTGGAAGTTTTGCTTTCATTTCAAAGTGTTTAGTGATTTTGGAAATTTTTAATCTCTAGTACATTGCAGTCGCTAGTAGGCTGTAAAAATTATCTATTTTTGTGGTACTCCAGCTTCTCTTTAACCTTAGACATGTTACCCGCCGTTGTTTCTAGTTAGAGTTGATTTGTTTTAGGGAATTTTTATAATCTTGTTCTTTTACTCTAGTACTGCTGGATCTTTTTGCTAAGTTAGTTGTTTTCTTCCATCTGAATATGATTTTGTTTATATTTCATGGCCTGCTAGTTTGTTTATAGGTAGGGAAATTGAAAAACACTGATTTCATTGAAATCTCGAAATTTAATAAAAACTACCATAGATTGATATTCACAGCCTGAGATAATTAGAAAGCCTATCAATTGCACATTTGATCGTATAAAAGAAATTATGCGTTCCTATTTGAAAAAATCAAGTTACCTTTGATTGAAATTTCCTTAATTGATCTACCGATTACTCCAAGTATAAATATAATTCGAACGCGACCGTCTAACGTAAGGTGACACATTTCATGCTTAGTAACACGGAAAAGTCACAGCCCTCTAAGATTTATAATAGCTGCGATATTCAATTTTCTTCTGACATCTACCTATACCCAAAATTGTGATTTGCACCTCAACGGTTCGCTTGAAGTAAAGTCACACTAAAATGCACCCAGGAATCTAAATATGCAATAATATACAGGATGTTCCATTTAAAAAAAACTTTGATGTCACGCTTTTATTAGACCTACATATACTTGCAAAGTCGATTTTCGAAAAGTGGTATCGTTTGGTCACAAGAGTCCGAGGCGTTGAGCTTGACTCACCCTGTATGCGGATCCGTGGAGAATACAGTGCAGATCCATTTGTGGCTAATTTCTGCGAATACTTCTAGACAAACATCACAAAATTGCATAATTTATTTTTAAACCTCCCACATAAAACCTTCGATCGACGATGTGGCGAGCGTGAGGTTTTTGTCAAAGGGAATCGGAAAAGTTGCCGGAAAAGCCGGTCAGCGATGGTCAGCCTTTCCCGCTTTTCCGCCTTGAGTGAATTATTAGAAAGTAAACGCTGCCAGACAAGCAATTACGAGCCAGTATCAGCACTTTTCCGAACCGATTAAGTCCCGCGTCAGTTCCAATGTCGAACACTCTTCTATACAGGGGATGATTTAAGGATTTCCCGTAATGGGATTTCAACAGTGTATTTTCGGTGCAGTAACGAGAATATTTATAAGCGGAATAGGGCTGTAAGGAAGGAAACCTCAAAAAAATAATATAGCGTCCAGTAGCTTGACTCGCAATTTGCACTAGCCTTAATTCGAGTATACCATAACTTCCTATACGCGCAAAGCTATGCTAATCTTAATGTGAGAATACGATATCTTTGACCATATAAGGGTTAGATTGAGAAAGTGTCTTCAATGCACAACTGGGAATTTCTTGAAAGTAAGAATACCAAAACCTTAAATCAAGCATATGGTAATCTTGACCGAAGCATTTCATAATCTTAACTGGAGCATTTCATTAACTTGACGTAAGTAGCTCAATTTTATTCTAAAGTTGTGATATTCTTGAATGAGGAATCTAGTAGTATTGATTTGAGCGTTTGATAACTTTGATGAGCTGTTACCAAAGCCACTGTTGTTTAATTCCAAGAAATGTATTGTATTGAAGCAAGCATTCAAAGTCTTCTATGATCATGTAGAAATTTTTCTTGTCTATGTCATTATCTGCAAGACATACACATGTAGAAAGCCAATTGAATTTTGGGCTTGGAACATGTGTGCAAAGTTTTCAAATATTTGTAAATCAGTCAGTGACTGTTTAGTGATGGGTACACTGGAGAAATAGTTCTGCAAAATTTCTTAAATTACATATAATATACTTGGTACTTAGCTAGGAACACCCGAGTCAGGTCGCATCCCCCCATTTTTTTAATAGCTCATTCATGGTTGGATAGATCCAGTGATAAGGAAACTGATGGGAACTGGGACGCGACTCAAATGGCGGTGGACCCAGCACTACCGGCAGATTCGTTGACCGATGGTTGACGGTGGTATTACGTGGCAATGGCAATTTATTTAACAGTTTGACTAGATACTATTATGTACTATTATGAAGGGATCCAGCATGCAGGTATTACCCAACGGTGCTAAAGACGGCGGCGAATGCGACAATCCGAAAACCGATAATGGCGGCGGACGCGGACGGGCAACAGACGTCAAATAAATGATTTACTTGATAGAAATATAGGGTGTGCTTAATACAGCGTTCATTTTCAAACCAAGATTATCATATTGTAAATAAAGGTTCGCTTTTGCAAGCTGTCTATTCTTGGTAGAAATAAACGGGACACCGCTGGAAAAAATGATAATCTTGATATAAAATTATGAATACTTGTTAATTAATTATTATAGTCTTGGTCGCAAAGAAAATTATATTTTCTTTCGGAGCGTATTTATTTAAAATAAATATATAAATAAAAAATATATTATTCTTGATACAAATTTTCTATAATTTTCTCTTCTTAGAGTGAGAACAGATATTCTTGTTGTGAGTACGTATTTACAAGAATATCACAATGCTTGACTTTTTATGTATATGTATCATATTTTTCCGCAATATTTTTGGATACGAGAAAGCCAAGAGGAAAATATTTGAATCGAATATAGGACCGTGAAATGACGGTCTTATAGGGGAACAGCCAATCGGAAAACGGGTATGTGTGGTGGTAGAGATAATACGGCAGTAAGGAGAACGTGTGATGAGTATCTTCTAATGCGCAAATGATGCAAAAAGCTTCGAGACAGAAAAAAAATATCATGAGTACTAAGAAACAACATTATGCTAATAAAATCGGAGAAGCTCACAATAAATCGAAAGACATCTGAACTATAGTGAATAAAAAAAATTGGTAAAACAGAACAAGAAAATTCTAAAAAGATCCGTTTAAATTTGAATGGTACCAAAATTGAAGATGAAATCGTAATAGCCAATGCTTTTGCAAATTTCTTTTCTACGGCAGTCTCTGAGCAAGCTGAGGCATGCCTTTGGTCAACAGTCAACATTGCCTTGTACAACCTGTGTACGAAATCCTAAGGCCCGATTCTATCAACACGTGTATTTAACAAAGACTTTGACAAAGCTTTTCTATTGGATGTTATTTAGCAAAAGCTTTCTATTGGGTATTGAGGCCTATGTTAATAAGTATCATCCAATAGTATTTTATCAGTATTGAAAACAAAACGTCAAAGCTGGATGACACTGTTGTGAAAAATATTTTAGAATTCATGGATCAACATCATAGCAGGATATCAGAACAAAGCGATTGATTTGCAAATGAATGCCACATTTTTCATGTTTACATTATAGTTATTGTATAATTACTATTTGCAAATGCGATAATTTGTGACAGAATCTTAAAAGTACCTAGTATCAATCACAGCAACTACCGTATTTAATAATTACAAATCCTACCAATCCCACCTCCGTCAGTCAGATGGACTTTAGAAAAAAAATAGGTACATACTTTTATGAAGAATCAATCTTTCATTTACTGGATGCATGTTTGTTATAGACCTTCTTCTAGAAATATTCACAGACGATCTAAAGGTAGTAGTAGTAGTAGTAGTATCGATAGTAAATTATTGTGTTATCCAAATAATGCAATGAGTGAAATTCTTGTCATCATATCATTTGATACAGCATGAACCAGTGATCAAATGTATCGCTTCTCTGGAATCTGATTAGTTGAGATTAGCAATTGCTAAACTTTTTGTTAAACAAGAAAATGCAATTTTTCACCCATTTAGGATGGAAAATCAGACTGGAAAAGATACTAGATGGTTCACAATGGTCGATTGTATATAAAGTATGTCATTTTTGAGATTTTTGAGGTCAACTTCAGAGAAATCAATAATTTTCAGAGTACCTCTGATTGCTCAAAGTCTTTGTTAAATTGCGCATCTTGATAAAATCGGGCCTAAATCTTTATTTATCTACCCATTCAACAGTGCAAGACATGATTTGTCTCATCATAGAGACAAAATCCTCAGTAATGTAGGGTGTCCGGCCTTTCTACCCGAATGTCCGGCCAGGGCCGTATATAAGGGGGGGGGTAGGGGGATTCAAACTCCCCCCCCCAATAGTATTCGCATGAATGAAATAACTACTAAAATAATACAAAATAACAATAATCAAGGATGCTTTCTCCAAGCATAGTGATTTATTCTTACTACTAACCAATCCCTCGGCGCTCATAACGCATTAGCAGCGATACAATCTATACGGATTTTAGGCAAATTAAGACATTATATATTCTTTTATACATGAACCCCTCCTAAAATCACCATGAACCCCCTCCATGGTCATCGCCTAGCTACGGCCCTGTGTCCGGCCCAAACTGGCTGGTCCGCTGGTCTGTCCGGCTATTAGGTGGTAAACCTGGCAACCTTAATTGCGTCTATCCTCATAGGTCAACCGTACGCCACTGTAATAGTAGCAATTATTTACTCGGTCGGATTGAAAGCAGCAACATCAACGATAGATACACCCCAGTGACATCATCAAACGATATCCGAAAACAAACAACAATAGAAAGACATCTCTCAGTGTTCCAGATCCAGATACAGTCACATGCTTCCCTTGTTCAGTTGGGGTGTCAGCATGTAAGGGAACAATGTAGTTCGATGCCCTTCGACCAAAGACGTTACACGGACGCTTTGTAAAAATAATTGAACATTTTTTTTATTATTTTATTGGCATTGGCTCTGATAAATAATTGAACATTTTAATATCATTTCTACAATGTCGTTGTATGTCTGATGCACCGCTCTTTCGTTAAAAGGGGCTTTATCAAAGTCAAAGTCAAAAATCTTCATTCAAGATATTATAAAAACAATGACATTGAATTTAATGGGCATATACCACATTTTTTGTTTATTGGCTTAAACGAACCGTGACACCACCTAGATGCCATAAATAATTTTACAAAATTTTTTCTATCGTAATTTATAACCGAAAAAAATTGCTCTAAATATTGAATTTTTTTAATCCATACACTTCCCGCCCAGGTCGTGACGTCACGTGTAGGGAACCAATAAGAGCTCACTGGTACAAAACAATAGCATCCGCTCCTAGTCATCGGACCACGAAAGGACGCTTCTCATTGGTTCCCTACAGAAAGGACGCTTCTCATTGGTTCCCTACAGGTGACGTCATCATCGGCTATTTCAAATTACAGTACAATTTTCTTTTAGTGTTATTCTCATTTGGATCAAGTTGTCTGCTGACTTTTTACAGTAAACGATACTATGTATCATCAAAAATAATACCGCAGTAAATAAATTGATCAATTTGAGATCACGATCACAGTATAGGCCCATGAACGAAAAAAGGAGCTATTATATACATAGAAACATAATGATAATAATCATCTATGTACTATGTGTATGTTACACTCAATAGCCGAATTCGGGCAATGCCGAAAAAAATACGCAGAACTAGTTTTGAGCAAGGAATATTTCCCAAACCCGAAATATTAATTTTATGCGGCTATTGAGCATTACCAAATAGGCAGAACTAGTTTTCCACACCTTGAAACGCACAGAACTAGTTTTGCGCAACTTGAAATGCACAAAACTAGCTATGTGGTACGGAATGACAACCAAAGTGAGCATTCGTTATGCATTGTGTGTCAAAAACCAGTAAAAACCTATCGTTTAGGTTAGGTTAGGTTAGGTTAGGTTTCTTTGCCAACGTTCCTGCAATATAAGTACGAATTGTGAAAACGCAAAAGAGGTTTGGAAGCACAAGCCAATTTGATGCTCACAAAATCAAATAAAAAAATTAAACCAGGCTCAGTTAGCGATTTATTATTTGTTGGTATTCATTAAAATATATTTAAATTCTCCAACTTTGTATTTATTCGAGTCCGTCGCTTGCGCTGATTAAATGGAAGAAGCAGAATTTATGCTGGTCATTCAGAAAATATACAGAACTACTCCTGTGCATTTCAAGTTGCGTAAAACTAGTTCTGTGCATTTCAAATTGCGTAAAACTAGTTCTGTGTATTTTAAGATGTGTAACAATAAAAATGTTGCTTGGTCATGAACGACCAGCCAACACTTTTATTAGTCATAGCAACCAGTAGCTCAGTAGGATTGCATAAGACTAGGGTATGTAGGTGCGTGCGTGTGTGCGTGAATGTGTGAGTCTCGTTAGCCGCCAAGAAATGAAAACTAGGACAACAATGGTTTAATAAAGATTTATTTTAGTATGTATACGAATGCAGTACATTTAATTTTTTTTTAAAAAAGAACTTAGCTTCAGATGGAAGTCCTCGTAGTAGTGCCCTTCCGAAAGGAAGGTGGTGCTCCAGAGAAGGCTGGCTTTTTGAGGAGTTCAGGTGGTGCCCCAAAGGTGTGGTGTCCCCAAAGAAAAGTTTTCTTCAGGAGTTCAGGTTGTGCCCCAAAGGTGTGGTGTCTTCATGGTGGCACCCCGACCAAAAAAAGTGGTCTTCATTGAGGCACCCCGCCAAAAAAAGAAGTTAGGTCTTCATGGTGGCACCCCGACCAAGAAAAAAAGGGTGGTTCTCCTGTGAAAGAGTTATGGCTGGTATTAGCACCTTGTGGAGAAGTTCACAGGACTTCACGATCTGTTTCTGAAGTATGGATCTTCATGCGTTCTTACATTTTGATAAATTGCATTCATATACTTCAGAAACAAATCTATGAAGTAGCATGGGGGAATAAAAAAGCCAAAAAGCAGATAACTTTCAAATGTTCACATGGTAAAGATTTCAAAAAATATAGATATATACAAGAGCGAATAGTTTAAAAAAAATTCTTAAATACTTTGCATTTTCAGTCCTACCGGATCTTTTCAGATATATAGTGATAAATAAAATAAATGTACAAAGTATGTTCAAAAATTTACAAACTTTTTCCTCACGCCTTGTAAAACAAAATTACAAAAATGTCCAAAAGATCTTTTCATTGCGTTCTCAATTAGCAAATCTGAGTGCTAGGTATTTTTACGTAAGGAATGTCATAAAAAAAAATGTGAAACATTAAATACACACAAGATAAGGCATCGTAACACAAAAATATATGGCTAGAAACAAAGAGTAGTGTTCAGCGAATCTTTTGTTAGGTAATTAATAAATATACGGTGTATGATTGACTTGATATTTAAAGATTAAAATGTTCGCCATCACATGTTCATGAAAAGAACTGTATGAATCAAACAAAATCACATTCCTACACAAGATAAGATAAGATAAATATGCAGAAGCAATGAAAATATGGGAAAGCTTAGTAATTAAATCGTTATGATTACCTTGATTAAGACATAATGGCACAGACACAAAAGATTGTCTTAGAGAGACATAATTACGTTAGCTGTTAACTGTTTGAGTTCAAAACGCAAAAGGAAGGAGATATGTGTTTCGACATAAAAGGTAACCTTGGTGGAGAGCAAGAGCATATCCCCACTCATTAGATATGCGCAGGCGGTGTAATATAAATATCGTTCCATTTGAAAGAAAGTAGAGATGGGAAAAAGGTAGGGGTGAGAAGCAAAATAGTTATAAAAATGTACTAGTATAATGAGGAAGCAGTAGCTAAAAATGGAAGTTGTAAACTATTTGTATATGGTAGCCAAGTAAATAATATAAAAATAATTTTGAAAACGGGTGAACCGTTACACTCGGCCCCACTTAACGAAAAAAAATTTGAGAAGCATTCGAGAATTTTTTTTTTTAAAAGAGAGTAAAGTTAAAGTTATCACTGAGGGATCAAAATCAATCATTTGTCCTGATAACAATGTCAGATTAAGTTTTCGTGCTTCCCCATGCAAATCTCAAGAAATTGTAGTAATCTGCAACCTACAAAGTCTATCAAGGTGCATGAAAGAGCAAGAAGACGCAGGTAGAAAACAAAAATGTTGGAAGAGAAATGGGAAGAAAAAGAGATAGCCTCAAGTCGACCAAACAAGAGGGATGGTTATAGCACCAACTCGCTTAAAAGTACAGTGAAGCTGCACTGAATATGTACTACACAATGAAGGTAATAAATTGTGAAGTAAAAAAAAACAAATGTACGCAACCTATCAAACCCTAATATACTTAAGACCTAAAGGAAAAAAAACTCGTCAAAACTTTGACAAAGACAAAGAGTTTCAAGACTCACTAGAATAACAACAAGATCGAAGCCTATAAAAAAAATCTAAATACCCTAAATAACTATGAGTAATTTTCAAACAAAATAGAGATAACCTTAATATTCTCAACAAAAGATTGTAAAATATTCCACTGAACAGACTCAAGAGAAAATTCAGATCTCTAAAGTATAAGTATAAAACCAAACTATTACCATTTATGAAATATTAAATAAAAAAAATTGTAACACCATAAGTGTTTCTATGAAAACCCAAAATAAAATTTAAATTTTGATCAAAATATTTTCTAAGTACTAACTATAATTCAGTAATGTTCTGATTCAATAAAAAAATTGCAATCCAGTGATGTTCTGATTCGATAAGAGATCTTACTATAATCCAGTAATGTTCTCATTCGATAAAGAGCATTATGATTCAGTGATCAACCAAAAAAAAGGTTGGGCGCCAGTAGTCTAAAATAAGACTACAAAGAAAAATAAAATAATCAAACATCTTAAGTGCTTGAGTGATATCATTTCAAAGTCAAATACCTACATGAAATTTTTCAAATAATAGACAACGAAGTAAATTCAGAGAAGTTCTGTGTCATAATAGATTCAAAAGAATGAATTCACAAAGGCTGAACAACATCAAATTCTAAAATCAATTCAGGGAAAATTTACACATCATATTAAACTTGAAAAGAAAATTCAGGGAAAATTTGTTCCTCAAATTGTATTCAAAAATAAATTTAGGGAAAATTATAAATCATGTGACAATTTAAAGTAGGCAAAATCGCTTAAGTGAAATAAGTATCACAGATCTAATGTTCATTAATAAATTGATTCCAAAAAAAAAATTCAAACATCAGTGTAAGTTTAAGATCTAATCAGGAAAAACTATTAAAGATTGCATGAGCAAATACAATAACAATAATCAAAAGCTTGAATTATTTGTGAGCATGTAAGCACAAGGATCTAAGTCGATTAAAAATTATAAGGTTCAAGTAAGCTAACAAACGAAGATTAAATGCAAAATTTCAAGAAATGTTACCAAGATTTTAATCCATCAAATATCAGATTACTAAAACTGTAACAAACTCACATCAAGTTATGAGTGCAAAGTGAAAATTATAAAGTTATAAAAGTGATTATAAAAGTGGAAAAAAAGCTAAACTGTGACAAACAGATCATATGAAAGAAACTAAACATGAAAATCGCAGGCCTACAAAAGTCATTCCAAGTACGCTGCAGATTTGTAGAAACGCATACCAGGATAACTAAAGAGGATAGAGAATCAGGGGTAATTTCGTTCTTGAGAGCTAAGTGAAATTTCTTTTTAAAGCCGTAAATTTTAAAGTGATTTTAAAGTCATAAGAAATCTACTATAATGAACATTGAACAAGTACCATGAAAACAAATCACACATGAAAATCGCAAACCTACAAAAGCCATTCCAAGTACGCTGCAGATTTATAGAAACGCATACCAGGATAACTAAAGAGGACAGCAACAATCAGGGATGATCTTATTCATAAGTAAAAATTTAAAAATTTACATAAAGTTGAAATGACATGACATGGCATAAATGAACATAGGATTTCAGAAATCTACCAACAACAGTGTACAATACAATGTACCATATCAAAAGTGTTTCTTATACGCCAGAGGTTTCAAGAGCTGCCCGAAATACGCCAGATTTATAAGTATGCATATTACGACAGTCAAGTGAACAGAAAGTGCATATAAAGAAAATGCTTTCGATCCAAGAAACGTCATAGGACTTACATCAGTCTCTATAACACAAAATTTGGAAAAAAAAATTCCATAACAAATAATATTTCTGAAAACATGTTACAATATACTACAAAATTCAATAAAATCATACTATGAATTAAACCAATTAATCAAAATTGTAAAAACTATCAAAAATATCAGTGAAAATTTAAGTGTGCTCACAAATGTTCAGTAAGGTTAAATTTAAATTTGCTCAGAATTTGGAAATCGATGTTAAAGTATAATTGTCACAATAGTAAATTTTGGACTAACATAGTTCAACAAGTTGATTATCAACGGTCTTAAATGTCCTAAGGAGATCTATTAGCAGACTCTTACTGCCGCCTAGAATTTTTAAGGGGCGCTGGCTAATTCTTCCTCTGACACTGACGCTTGAAGTGAGAATGGCGGTGCATTTTCCCTTCAGACGTCTCGCATCTTCGCCCAGTACAGCAGGGCGCATGAAATTTTGGGACTACGATAACGCATAAGGTTGGTTAACAACGATATTAAATGTCCTAAGAGATCTATTAGCAGACTCTTACTGCTGCCTAGAATTTTTGAGGGGCGCTGGCTAATTCTTTTTGGACACTAACGCTTGAAGTGAGAATGGTGGTACATTTTCCCTTCAGACGTTAAGTATCCTCGCCCAGTACAGCAGGGCGTTTGAATTTTTGGGACTAGTGGGAGTTCATAAAGTTGCATAACAACGGTTTTAAGTGTCCTAAGAGGTCTATTGGCAGACTTTTACTGCCGCCTAGAATTTTTAAGGGGCGCTGGCTAATTCTTTCTTTGACACTGACGCTTGAAGGGAGAATAACAGCGCATTTTCCTTTCAGGCGTCTCGCATCTTCGCCCAGTACAGCAGGGCGCATGAATTTTGGGACTGTGATTTATAGGCAAAAACTATACATGAAACAAACAAAAGTACTGATCACTATCTGAAATCGCTTAGGCATAGTAACCTTAAAAAAATCTCAACTAGAAAATAGAGAGACAAAAGCTAACAAGAAGTGCAATACTAAAAATATTAAACACTTCATCAAAAGATTAAAAAAAACACTCGAGCATGTATGTACCTGAAAACATTAGACACTTGTATTCTGGAGCAATACTCAAAACTTTTAAAATCATTTATCTGGCCTCAACAAATACGACTGCCCTTATCAGTCTTTCAATCAAAACAAAGCAGAGACTCAAATGCTCTAACATCAAAAATATTTGACAGATAAAACAACTAGATATCAATAAAACTCCAGAATGAAAACAATCGTAACACAAAAAAAACAAAGTACCTACAAGCATTTACTTACTAAAAGATCAAAAAAAGAAATGTTTTTTTTTTTGACATATCAATATATTTTATATGTGTGTGTGCCTCAATTTATGTGTTAATCTAGGAAATTAAATATATGTGCAAGTATATAATTGCACATATATAACCACCCTTCTATAAATAGCAAAAAACTAAAGTCAGCTTATGCAAATTTCAACTATAAATGAGTTACTAAATGAATGTACCTAAATAACAAATTACCAAAGAAAAATGTAGTGAATTGTTGTCCAAATACCACACAAAATATATAGCTACAAAAAAG
Source organism: Callosobruchus maculatus (assembly GCA_951848785.1). Taxonomy (NCBI): domain Eukaryota; kingdom Metazoa; phylum Arthropoda; class Insecta; order Coleoptera; family Chrysomelidae; genus Callosobruchus; species Callosobruchus maculatus. Next base: position 79,228 of record CATOUR010000385.1, read on the forward strand.
AGCTACCATACAAAAAACTGTAGGTATGTGTTTATGACCTGTGAATAATATCCAAACGCCAGATATCTTAGAGAAGCATTTACAACATACGCTCAGATTTATAAATTAACGCATACGCGAAATGTCTCAAGACAGTACAAAAAATAATGCATTAGGAAATAAAATCTCAGTCATAAATAAAATACACTAATCGACAAAAATCAATAGAAAATTTTAAAATGATTTCAAATATACCTCAATAGAAAAAAAATTTTGAAAATAGAAAATTTGGAACAACAATCACCCTGAAAACTACAAAAAAAATATAAGCTGATAATAGTTAAAGAAAATTAAATAATAAAATATATAAGCCAAATGAAAGTACTGCATCCAAAAAAAATTATTAAATGGAATTTTGAGTCAATGAGCCGAAATGGAATTTTGAAAATGTTGTCCAATTTTCACTCCAAGACAGCTCCAAGACTCACAAAGCACAAAACCAGACATACACATGTCTGGCCCCACGTTGGCAGCGCCAATTTGTAACAATAAAAATGTTGTTTGGTCATGAATGACCAGCCAACACTTTCATTACACATAGCAACCAGTAGCTCAATCAGTTTGCATGAGACTAGGGTATGTAGGTGCGTGCGTGTGTGCGTGAATGTGTGAGTCTCGCTAGCCGCCAAGAAATGAAAACTAGGACAACAGTGGTTTAATAAAGATTTATTTTAGTATGTATACGAATGCAGTACATTTAATTTTTTTTTAAAAAAGAACTTAGCTTCAGATGGAAGTCCTCGTAGTAGTGCCCTTCCGAAAGGAAGGTGGTGCTCCAGAGAAGGCTGGCTTTTTGAGGAGTTCAGGTGGTGCCCCAAAGGTGTGGTGTCCCCAAAGAAAAGTTTTCTTCAGGAGTTCAGGTTGTGCCCCAAAGGTGTGGTGTCTTCATGGTGGCACCCCGACCAAAAAAAGTGGTCTTCATTGAGGCACCCCGCCAAAAAAAGAAGTTAGGTCTTCATGGTGGCACCCCGACCAAGAAAAAAAGGGTGGTTCTCCTGTGAAAGAGTTATGGCTGGTATTAGCACCTTGTGGAGAAGTTCACAGGACTTCACGATCTGTTTCTGAAGTATGGATCTTCATGCGTTCTTACATTTTGATAAATTGCATTCATATACTTCAGAAACAAATCTATGAAGTAGCATGGGGGAATAAAAAAGCCAAAAAGCAGATAACTTTCAAATGTTCACATGGTAAAGATTTCAAAAAATATAGATATATACAAGAGCGAATAGTTTAAAAAAAATTCTTAAATACTTTGCATTTTCAGTCCTACCGGATCTTTTCAGATATATAGTGATAAATAAAATAAATGTACAAAGTATGTTCAAAAATTTACAAACTTTTTCCTCACGCCTTGTAAAACAAAATTACAAAAATGTCCAAAAGATCTTTTCATTGCGTTCTCAATTAGCAAATCTGAGTGCTAGGTATTTTTACGTAAGGAATGTCATAAAAAAAAATGTGAAACATTAAATACACACAAGATAAGGCATCGTAACACAAAAATATATGGCTAGAAACAAAGAGTAGTGTTCAGCGAATCTTTTGTTAGGTAATTAATAAATATACGGTGTATGATTGACTTGATATTTAAAGATTAAAATGTTCGCCATCACATGTTCATGAAAAGAACTGTATGAATCAAACAAAATCACATTCCTACACAAGATAAGATAAGATAAATATGCAGAAGCAATGAAAATATGGGAAAGCTTAGTAATTAAATCGTTATGATTACCTTGATTAAGACATAATGGCACAGACACAAAAGATTGTCTTAGAGAGACATAATTACGTTAGCTGTTAACTGTTTGAGTTCAAAACGCAAAACCAAGGAGATATGTGTTTCGACATAAAAGGTAACCTTGGTGGAGAGCAAGAGCATATCCCCACTCATTAGATATGCGCAGGCGGTGTAATATAAATATCGTTCCATTTGAAAGAAAGTAGAGATGGGAAAAAGGTAGGGGTGAGAAGCAAAATAGTTATAAAAATGTACTAGTATAATGAGGAAGCAGTAGCTAAAAATGGAAGTTGTAAACTATTTGTATATGGTAGCCAAGTAAATAATATAAAAATAATTTTGAAAACGGGTGAACCGTTACATGCGCAAAACTAGTTCTGCCTATTTGGTAATGCTCAATAACCGTCTAAAATTCATATTTTGGCTTTGGGAAGTATTCCTTGCTCAAAACTAGTTCTGCGCATTTTTTTCGGGCATTGCCCGAATTCGGGTATTGGGCGTAACATATACACATAACAGAAATATTTTTAAACTTGGGAGTTTCCTTTTCATAAACAACCGCCTTTGAAATAGCAAAGCCAATGTACGCTCAATCAGCAGCAGAAGAATTAAAAATAATGGTCAGAAAATTCTTACTATTCATTCGCGGCGAAGTATTAAGTCCTGTTACATGGGTCTTATAGATGTGGTTTGAAGTTTGCGCCACAAGGCTGAAAAGCCAAGCCTTTCTTCTTCAATTTGGACCATTGAAGGTTGTCTTCCAGCATGTTCACTATGATGTGAATACAAATAACCTGTGTCTCTAGCTCTTTGCACGAGATAAACAAATAGACAGCAGGCAGGGTGAATACGGTTAGGGAAACGATAAGCATACACTCGTGAAGTCCGAGAGTCATTTTGACCCCATGCACTGTACACTAAACTCATACCCACCAGATCATTCTAGTGCTACCGGTTGCGCCATTTTTGTTGTTTGTTGCATATCAACAACTCGACACACGTCAAACGCGCATTGCTACCTTCATCTATGCTCTGTAGTATATTGGGTTTTTTTGTTTTTTGCCTCTGTTTTGATCTAATCGTACAGGGACGCAATTAGAAATGAGAAAAATTTGTAAAACCTGCTGGAAGATTTACCACTGGATTTTTTTTCAAAAATACTGTGGTTACCGTTAGATGGAGCGCCTGCACATTTTAGTATTAGAGGCCGAAACACTGCACGAAAAGTTTCCAGCCAATTATTTCGTCTGCGAGCCACGCCACCTACAATTTTTCTAATTGCTACGCGCCATTACGGAATAATTACAAAATAGTAAATATTTCGAAAACCATCAAACATAGAACCACATATGCCTAGACAAAAGTGAAAAAGAATTTAATTTTACATCCACTGATGTGAAACTTATCATACCATCCCATTTGAAAAAAAAGTTCTTAACGTTTCAAATTTTTCAATTTTGAATCTTACTGGTCTATGGATTTAATGTGCTTTTGAAACACAAGTGTGTTTCTTGCTCGTTTTAAGTCGAATTTACATTACGAAACTAATTGCATGAAACTAGTGACATCCAAAATATGCGTAATACACAAAACCAATTCGGTTTCGTGAAACTGATGCATGCGTGATGAAAACCCCTATTTACACGTGAAACTGAGAGTGAAACCGCGGTGAAAATAATGTCATCACAGTAGTTTTGAGAAACTAATTTCGTATTGAAAGTTTGGCTTTTAAACCGAAAACCGCATCGTTCTGTCGTGCTTAGCTTCCGAGATATTAACATTTTTTGTAAAGTACTACAAACCTCAAATTTTCTAAAGATTGTTGAATAACTTCGAAAATAAGCTTCCTAGACATGAACTATGGTTAACAAACTGGATCTGAAAATCAGTGGTGAATTGAAAAACGTAATAGTATATAAGGTATTCTATTTAAAATAAGGCAGTTGATACCTACTTCCGGTATATCCGGATGTTCGCCATCTTTGAAATTATTTTCTACAAGTAGACGATTTAAAAAAAAACGTTTTTTAGTCAAGCCATTTTCTTCTAATTTAAACGGTAAGGCTGCTAGAGAGCACTGCGCGCTTATTGAACCACCCTGTATAAGTTTTATGACAAAAATATTTTTTTCTTTTTTTTTTGGGGGGGGATAATTCAAAAGTTATATCAAATTAAAAATGGGTTTTTAAATCTAGTAGCGAAGGCACGGCGACAGCTCCCGAACCCGTGTGACGACACGATGCATTCCTTTTTTTAACGACGCCCTACTCCGATAGTAGATTCTAGATTCCCAGCCAATCGTGAAAATAGTTGTAACTAGTGTATATTTGTTGTAACATTGATGATGAATGAAGCTTGCAGCTCGAGACGAAGTCTACGATCGAAATAAATATCTTTTTGAATGTTTGAATATTTGGTTGCCTCAAGTAAACCAGTTCGCAGAAAGTCCAAAGAAGCATACAGAAAGACAACTATGGCAAGAATCAGTCGTCACAATCCAGTTCTGGTATGAAACGATGAGATTTCTAATTCAGTTGGATAACCACTGGCTTTAGAAAATGGTACCGTAAAATTTTTTGTGACGTATTATAATTATCTTACTATGTATGCCTATACCCCGCCACAAGGCTCAGCCTTCGAGGGGTGGCATTATTTGTAGTTTTATTGCAAACAAAATGAATGAAAAAATGAATGAATATTACAAATTCCCGTAATAAAGTAATCACATATTTTTGTTGAAGCAACCTTTTCCGCAACGCCGTGATGACGCAATGAGTTAGCCTGCCGATCTGTCTTGGAGCGGGGTGTTGACAGTGGCGTAACTAAGGACCCGCAGGGCCCGCAGCTGCAGGGCGCATCGCGATTTTGGGCGCCCCGTAGTCTTGGAGGCCCAGGATCCTCATGCGCCATCGTTTATTTAAAAGGTTGCTTTCCTTGTATGTTAATATTTTTTACAAACAATACCTATGAACATTGAAAATGTGGGACAGTATTGCATTTTAAACTAGCCCTAAAAATCGGCGCAGTAATCCGCAGTAAATGGAAAAATACGGCAAGGGAGGATACGTCAACTAATTTTTGGCTAATTTAACTTGATGTCTTCTACAACACAGGTCACACAAATAAAAAAACACTACAATAAATAAAAATATGTGTTTTCAAACCACGAATTTTGTAATTTGTGGGGTGATTTAAACATGTAAAGGTCGTTGTTTAATTTTGATTTTACACCTGTGTGTTGGTTATTTGTGTGACCTGTGTTGTGGAAAACACCGAGTTAAATTAGCCAAATATTTTTTGAGGTTTTTTGTCTGAGAAGATCTGTAACTCAATGTACATTGCTGTTTTTTGCGAGGAGCAAACCTCAACGTTAAAGCCATGAAAATGGCAATAAATATTGCCGAAGGCTTGGCAGCAACTTGGTAGCCTCCTTTATGCAATGACTCGTGTTTCTTTTCAAAATTTTGGGCCAACCCCAAGACTTTCTCTGTAATATATACAGGGTGAGTCCAAAGTTGGTACTTGTTCTAACTGTGTATAGAAGTCGTTGACATGAACTAGTTTTTCAAAAAACTGAAAAATAAGCGAGGTCCAAAATAAGAAATGTAAGTCTAGGCTTGTATATCAAGGCATACGTACCTCGTTTGAATATCTTTCGTTTTTTGCTCGGATTTTTGTCTTATCAATTAGACATTGTACCTATCAGATAGAGCACTAGTCACTTTCTGTTTATCTTTGTTAATTTTAAATTGGTAATAGAATACGGTTACAATGCCTGATGATAAGATAAAAATTCGAGCAAAAAATAAACATAAAGAGACTAGGTACGTTTTAGCACAAGCCCAGACCAGGATCCTCACTTACTTTGCTTGATTCTGTATCTCGCTTATTTTTAGTTTTTTGCATAAAACTTATTTGAAAAAGTTGTTCATTTCATCGACCTCTATACACAGTTTAAAGAAAAGAACCAACTTAGGACTTACCCTGTATATATACATGATATATTATAAAAAAGAAGCCACCGAAAAATTCTTGCGGGGGGGGGGGGCTCGTGAAGTATCTTGCGGGTGGTCCCCGAATTTGAAGTTACGCTACTGGGTGTTGATTCGAGCCCCAGGTCTTGCAATATTTTTTTTTGTATCAAAAAACTTATTGGTCTGCTTTTTGCACGTGTTACACACATTTTTTTGTACGATCGACATAAATATGTATTTTAATCAAATTTTATTATCGATTTAAATTTATTTTAAAGATCATTTTTAACTTTTTAGAACAAACGTGTTTTTTAGGTTTTTTAACTATATTTATTTTCTGATATATCCTCATACCCTTATAGTCACATAACTATCCTATTTACTAAAGCATACCCTAAGAAAGTAGTAAAACAAACACCAATGAAAACATTCCTCGAGCCACTCTAGATATTGCGCACAACCTCTTTGGCTGTGGAGCCTCCGCCGCGTCCAAGCGCGACGCTACTTAATTGATCCCTGATGATCGTCACTGGAACGGCGCGAAACGTAGCCTAGTAAGAGGGCGCAGGAGCGTCGGTGACCCACGAGTATTGGGTTACAATCGGCAGGCAGGTCTCGGATGGGAGCCCAATCGTTTGTAGGATGAATAGTTGATCGGAAAGGCTTAGGGGGAATCACTCTCGTTGACGTGACGGACAAGCGTCGACAGGCCGTCGGTGCTAATTCGGGAGAGCAGATCTTGACAACGATAACATCAATCACGTGTTAGGTACTTCGAAATTGTGCTTGCCGATTTGTGAAAGGGATAGAATCAGCAATCGAACATTGAGATTATCTAAGAATCCATAAATTGCAGAAATACCTCTAGAATGTCTGTAAAAAAATTCTAAACGATACATAGAAGTAAGTTATTCATCTATATAGTTATACTGAGAGTTACCACACTGCAAAGCACTGTATAGTTATAATAGATTAAGGCCCGATTTTATCAACACGCAAATTTAAGAAAGACTTTGACAAAGCTTTTCTATTGGATGTTATTTAGCAAAAGCTTTCTATTGGGTATTGAGGGCTATGTTAATAAATATCATCCAATAGTATTTTCTCAATATTGGAAATAAAACGTCAAAGCTGGATGACACTTTTGTCAAAAAATATTTTAGAATTCATGGATCAAAAATCATAGCGGGATATTAGAACAAAGCGATTAATTTGCAAATTAATGCCACATTTTTCATGTTTACATTATAATTATTCTATAATTACTAATTGCAAACTGCGATAATTTGTGACAGAATCATAAAAGTACCTAGTATCAATCACAGCATCTACCTTGTTTAATAATATTACAAATCCCACCTCCGTCAGTCAGATGGATTATACAAAAAAATATACATACTTTTATGAAGAATCAATCTTTCATTTACTGGATACATGTTTGTTATATACCATCTTATAGAAATATTCACAAAGGATCTAATGATGCAAGCATTTATAATATAAAATATCAGGCTATACGCAGCTAAATAATGACGTTCTGGATAGGCAACCAGTAATGCATGTGTACGCTTGGAAAATAGCTTGCCTAACAGTTAAATCGTTTGAAGTTTAACTTTTAAAATGTAACAAAGTGCTATGTTTACCCCTTTTTACTATAAAGCAAAGATATATTGCATGTAGTTATAATTAGTATCGATAGTAAATTGTTTTATCCAAATAATGCAATGAGTGAATTTCTTGTCATCGTATCATATTTAATACAGCATAAAACCAGCGATCAAATGGAAATGGAATCTGGAATCTGATTGGTTGAGATTAGCAGTTGCTAAACTTTTGATGAAACAAGAAAATGCAATTTTTCACCCATTTAGGGTGGAAAATCAGACTGGAAAAGATGCTAGATGATTTACAATGCTTGATTGTATATAAAGTATGTCATTTTTGAGCTTTTTGAGGTCAACTTCAAGAGAAATCAATAATTTTCAGAGTACTTTGACAGATGCATGTTCTTGAAAGGGCTGCTCTGATTGGTCAAAGTCTTTGTTAAATTGCGCATGTTGATAAAATCGGGCCTAAGGGTTGTGTTGTAGATTAGTAAAATAAAGGGAACTGGTAACACCCAGTATATGGTATTACATGGCGATCCTGCCGAAAAAACATGGTAAAGCTCAAGAAATATTAATAAGGGACGTGAAGTAGTGAATTTTCTAAGTCCAGATATGTCCGTCCATTCTGCCGAAGAACTAAGTCCAAGCCAAATACAGGAGTAGAACCAAGAGCCAAAATGAAGAAAAAGAGAAGAAGAAAAAAGCTATGCAATCAAGCACGAGGTTAGTGTAGTCCGAAGCCGTAAATAATGGTCAAATGATGCAGTGCAGTGTCCATCCAACTGGCTAGCGAGAGGAGCTTTGGTCCTGAACATTGTAGCCACTGCTGGACTTGGCTCCTGTTACCGAAGGAGAATACCGAAACCAGGCGATGATAGACGGTTGTCAGAACCTGACAACTTCTTACACCTGTTGAAGGAAGCTCGAAAATTTTACAGACTTTTGGAGAAAGACAGTATAGTGAGGAAGTAACAGTGACAGAAGTGTTAATAGTAAGGTAATTAGATTAGATAAGAAGTATATATGGAGAACTTTAATATTGAGGTCGACATGATCACAAATTAGTATTTTTTTTTTTTGAGAGACTATGTTCAGAAAATAGAGAAAATCTTAGGTTTAAATCAGAGTACATTAGAGATAGAAGTAAACATAGGTATATTACATGGCCACCCTGCCAACTGAAAGAATTGCCAACAAAAGCGTGTGAACCTACCGAACTCAGTGGCGAGCTCGAACATCTGAAAAACGCATTGAAGGCAAACGGCTACTCAGAGAGGCAAATAACAAGATCTATGCCAGCTGGTAGTAGAAAAGCAGCCACCAGTAGCAAAAGCTTTCCTACCTTATATTCCCTGGGTCACAGACAGAATTGGGAAGTTTCTGCAGAAGGCAAATATCAGGACGATATACAAACCAACTGGGAAAATACATCGTTTAAAATCGACCCCCCCCTCCCCCCCCCCAGATCGATCGAGCAGATCGTCTGAAAGAAACATTGCGTAGGAGTCCTTTATGTAAAAATGTGCGATCTAAATTGGACATTATCGTCGGAAGCAGAAGTACAACTCGACAAAT